>CM055267.1:4079433-4153543 GCA_029237695.1 Conchocele bisecta
AATCCGAGTTCGTTCCTTATGATTTCACCACCGCCCCGGTATCCGGCAATGGTGTTTAGCGCTAGGGGTTCTCCGCTCCTCATGTTGATGATTGGGATCTTTGATGATTTTAGTCGCAACCTACCGTTCAGATCAACTTCGAACTTGGAGTAGTCGCGACCGACAGATGGGACCAGACCTTTTTCTGACAAACTGTTGTAGTAGTCGTCTACAGCTCCATCAAGTAATTCCCGACTTTGACTAATGGTGTTGGTAGCGCCACCTAATTCCCCCGATTGGATTGGAACTGGAGTATCTATGAAGGTCGAATCGTTATAGTTATCGATGTCACCATCTATGTCATAATCATCCTCATCCGCATCGAGGTAATCGTCTCTGCCGATTTCATACATGTCATTATCGTAATCAGCCATATTTATAATTTCTTAAAATTAATTATGTATTAAAGACAAAACCATACGGGTTTAATATAGTTTCACTAAATTATGTCTTCGAGTCAATAACGGTCGCAAACTCAATCCATACCGCAGACTGCGTGAGCCCCTCGGGGCAAAAGGCGTGAGACAGAGTGTCGTTATTACAAACAACCCATCGACGATCGACCAGAAACCAGCAGCTCTTGGTCCGCTTCCGCAACCTCGAGCTAACGACGTCATTGTGCCGGGGACTGTTCGCCTCGCTTTCACTATTTCGCTGACGTCGACGGACGAGGACCGAACCGTCGTTCAGAACCTTGGTCGCGCCATCGTCAAGAAGACCATGATAAAGATTTCTGGTAATGAGGTGATGTCGATCGATGACAGCGACGTCTACCATTGTTATCAGGACCTATGGATGACGGCGCAAGAGCGCGAAAACGCTGTCTATCAGGGTATTGACACCAGCAAAAATAAGAACGTAACCAAACTTAGAATCGGGTCTGCTAACAAGGCAGATAACAACGCGAGTGACAATGCGGTCGCGGGCGCTTACGGCAACCGCTTCTACATCCCGCTGGAGAGTCACATGCCCTACTATCAGAGCGCTTTGGCTGACCGCCTCGAATACGAACTAACGTTCAACGACTACGGCCGAGTTATCATAGCCAGCGACATGTTATCGACGTATACGATCGATAATGTTTCGCTGGAGTACGACATGGTCACGATGCCCGAACTAGCGCGATTGATCAGAACACAGTACGCCGGGCGCGTTGCCATACTTTACGACCGAGTTCTTCGCCATCGCAAGATGACGAAAGACAAAGGCAACACATTGTGGAATATTAATGTCAACGTACCCGCCCGCTCGATGAAAGGTATACTGATGCTGTTCGAGGAGGCTCGGGTAGCGCTCGGTGTTAGAAAAACCGACAGATTCTATAACCCCAAAATCAGTGGGACGAAGTAAGAAAGCAGTTTGCTGCCGGCTCTAAGCGCTCTCCGGAGGTTGCAGCAGTTGCCAAAGACCTGCATCTCTCGGCCGTCTCCCTCGCGGAGTTCCTGAATACAAAATACGCGTTATGGCTAGACATGCGAGCCAGCGACGACGACCAAATACACGGCAACGGACGCCAAGTTGAGAACGCTAGCGAGGGTGAGACGATCCAGATAACCAAAGAGGCGGACGGAGCCGGGCCATTGAACGTGTACTTATATATAATTACAGACGCACAACTCAACATCGAAGATGGCCGATACATCTCAGCACTCTATTGATTTAATAAAAAAATCATCTAACGATTTATTAATTAATAAATTTGAAAAAATTAAGAAAATTAGCAATCAATACCAATTCACGATTGGAGATGCCCACTCTGCCATAATATGTGGGCAGATGTGGAAAAACGGTTTTCATCCTAGACTTGCTCGATCAGCGGCGCCCGTGGATATGGACCGACCCTGAGGTATACGTTATTGACCCCGGTGATAGGCTTCACGATTGGTTGCGTGGTTTATAACAAAAATTACAGGGTGAGCCCACCCTATACGTGATTGACGATTGCTCGGCCAAGGCGGCGATGACCAAAAAGAAGGACATGCTCTCCGAGCTCGCATTTTCTGGCCGCCATGCTAGGCAAAGCGTATGGATATCCACTCAAAAATACAACGCCGTCCTCAAGGATCTGCGCGAGCAAACGAAATGGGTCGCCCTCTTTCACTGCAAGGACCGAGACTCATTCGATGACTGTCTTCGAGAGAATGACGTTATCCCAACGCGCGAGGAGCGCCTGGAGGTTCGACAGATGCTTTCCGAAACTAAGCACACCAAGCTTTTGCTAAAGACTGATCAACCAACTACTTACGAAGTTATCAATTAATTTTATAATTAGCAATTACTGAACAAATGCTGAACAATGCTTAACAATGCTTAGCAATTACTGAACAAATGCTGAACAATGCTGAACAAATGCTTAACAAATGTTGAACAAATGCTGAACAATGGTTAACAATGTTAACAATTTGGTGCTCCGCTGCGAGCTTTGTTGCGAGCATAATGGTGATCATAAGTATCGGGTGGGTGGTGCGCTTGGCAATATGTTAAAAGTGATGAGACTTGTTAGAATAGTTAAATTAATTTTAAGAAAAATGAACTGCGACGAACTTCTCGATCAGCTAATGGAAGAAACCTCAACTCCGACTGCCAACATCCTGAAAGATAATGATCCGACAGAGCAATCGGAATCAACTCCAACTCCAACGGCGGTTGGTATTGGGTTGAGTGAAACGACTCCGAATGAAAATGAAAATGCGGCGCGACGAGAGCGGCTAGCTGCGCTGGTTGCTGGGGACAATCGGAGCATTATCTCGGTAGGCGTCTCTCAGTTTTTCAGGTGGATAAGATGTCAGATGCGGAGATCGATAAAATGTATGCGCGATACGAATCTAGGTTAGGTGCGGAGTTGACAAAAACTCTCGGATCGGCGGCTATTCATTTGTACGCAACCGCCGTTAGTATACTTCTCCCTATACCAAACACCGCGGGATTGATTGACGATCTAGAGACTGACCCTTTTATAGGGCACACTCTTAGAACAGCCTGCTGCTCAATTTATCACAAGTTTGGAATGTACTTAGCTCCGCTGACAACCGCGTTGACCACGGGTAAACACTGTCAATTTGGACATATATGCCCACGAACTATAAGCCCTAATATTAATACAAAATATAATTTTGAAAATGATGACACAAGACACACCCGCGAGAGTGACGGAGTTGAACCCGATTGCTCCAACCCAATCGAACCCGAGTGTTACTCCGCCACTGGAGACATACCGCATATAAAAAATCCCAAAAGACAGGCAGCTGGGCGGGCGGCGGCTGCCACCCGAAAAGTTAAACAAGATAAAATACTGGCCGAGCTTCGAGAGGCTAAACAGTCGTTGCAATCGGGGACGGAGACAGCAAAACATCTGAAGACAGAGTTGAGTACAACAACACCCCCTTCATTCACGAATTGGAAGCACACTCAACACCCAATCGAGGTTGGGCGAATCCGATTGAACCCAAATACGTGAATTGGAGTTGGGTTGTTGGTGGTGGTCTGGCAGTTGTTGGTGCCCTGTGCGTGTGGAAATACCCATATTATCGAAAAAACAACCAGCCAGTGTTCAGAAGAAAGTTACGAAACACCAATCGTGATTGGATGCGCCCCATTTAAACATTGATCGCGACCCCTTTTATATGCAATAATTATAATGGCTGAACAAGATGGTAAAATGTTAGTGAATGCGCTTTATCACGCCGTGGTGATATCGGGTTTCAGTATCGGGTATGCTCGACTATCAAAGATGGCCCTAGGAGGATCCGCTCCCAAATTGGACTTTACTGTGAGAGACGTAGGGCTCGCGACCTTAGATGTAGCGGCCGCAGTTTGGACCCGAGATTATCTAGTTAAAGCTGGAATTCTACCAGTTAATATATGGAAATAAATGGCTTCAATCGCAGTAATAGTAGGTGGTGCGCTCGTAAACGCATTGGCGTTCAGCGGTAGCAACTTTATATTCTCTAAAATGAAAAGCTCGAACGTGGATGAGGAGCGTAAGCGTCACGATTTAGCTGTAGAACAACTCAATAGCGCAAAGGAATTGTGGTCGAAAAAACGAACCGCCCATCTGGACTGGGTCAATGAAGAGCTTCGCCGCGAAAATCACGCCGCACAAACTTTTCAGAACGTTGAAGAAGCCAACCGTGAGTACGCGCTGGCATATCCGCACAAAAGTCTCACGCCGCTGGATCGCGAGCCCCAACTTTCAGATTTCTATGTACCGTCAGAGCCCCAAAAAGACCACGAGATCGCGTTCATCGTCGTGGGAATGGGTGTGGTGGGGCTCGTCGGCTACTATATCCAATCTAGATTTTAAATTAATTATTTTAAATAACTTTTTTTATAAATATATATATATAGAACGATGTCAGTTGATGAACTTTATTTTGCTATGATTGATGTAGGCTACACTGCCCTTAGACACCACATGGTTGGTGCAAAGGGTATGATTCGTCTGGCCCGAGATTCTCTCGAGACGTGGCGGGAGGACGAAAAAGCGGCCACCCTTTTCGCAAAGCGGATGTTAGATTCCTCCACCAATCCTGGGGGATTAGATTTTCCCAAGTTCCTTCAGAACTTAACCCACAATCGCGATTGTACTTCCAACAAAGGTTTATTATTATCGACGCAGTTACCGGACGATCTGGCGAGGGCATATTGGAGATTGTCCGATATATTAGAATACATCGCATACTATGAACACGCGCAAACTTAATACCAAACTATCGGTTCGCCTAACGCGCAAGCTAGCAAACGCGTACTATAGCCCCCGCGGGTACTGGAAGGGACTCGCGGCCATCAAGAACCTCGCGGCGGCGACCAAGGTTTCAGAAAACGCTGTCAAGGAATGGCTCAAGAAGCAGGCCATCTGGCAGATCTATTTACCCGCGCCTCACAATATTCCGCGCCCGAAATTCGACGTGCCGGTGCCGAACCAAGTTCACCAAGCGGATCTCCTGTTTCTCCCTCACGATCTCGTCGGTCGTAAGACGTACAAGTACGCGCTGACAATCGTTGACGTAGCGAGTCGTTATAAGGGGGCTGAGCCGTTGGCCACTAAAGAGTCTAAGGAGGTGGCCGAGGCTCTCTCCCGAATATATAAGAGGAGTCCTCTCAAATGGCCGAATCTTCTCCAGGTCGATCCCGCCGCGAGTTCATGGGCGCGGTCTCTCATCTATTGTCTAAGCACGAAGTTTCTGTCAGACGCGGCCGCGTCAACATCCACCGGACCAGGGGATCGTGGAGCGCTTCAATCGAACCCTGGCTGAGCGACTGTTCGGACACCAATACGCCAAAGAACTTGTAGACCCTCATTCGCGCGATCGACCGAGTGGGTGGCCAGACGCCCGCCGTGGTCTCCGCACTGAACGGAGAGGTGACCAGATTGATAGGTAAGAAGCCTGTAGATGCTATCAAGTTTAAAAGGGTGACGAGCGAGCCCTCTGCCGTCTCGCGCGGGCGACCCGTTGGTTTAGAGGAGCAACGGCTTCCATCAGATATTAACGTCCGGTACCTCTATCAACCGGGAGAGCTCGAAGGTGGCAGCCGCCGCGCGACTGATCCCGTGTGGTCTCTCAATGTTTATCATCTAGATCGATCTATTACCAAGCCCGATGAGCCCGTGCTCTACTATTTGGATGATGAGCCATCTCGAGGGTTTGTTCGCGAAGAACTTCTTGCGGTGCCTTCTGACACCCAGCTACCCCCGGATCGTCAGAGTCTTTAGATTGCTAATTTTCTTAATTTTTTCAAAATTATTAAATAAATCATTAGAGAGGTTCTGTATGTATTCCGTCTGGTAACACACGTCTTTTATCGTAGTATGCCGAGAGTCCTAATTTTTGTTGACAGTACGTTTTCATAACACCGTCATTCATTTTAAATCCCCTATTTTGTGCTACATCTATAATGTGTTTTCCATCTTCTATAGTTTTACTTAGTACTCGTTTATATCTATCCCAATTTAAATTGTTCTCTTGGACATTCCTTTCGCAGAGTTTTTATTAATAGAATTAAATTTTTCTATAAAATAACACTTACTAGATAACGCTATCGCCCTATCTCCGCTAAATTCCATTTTGAAAAGTCCGGGCTCTCTTTCGCTCCATTTATCCCAAGCCAACCATTTCTTTTTTTCTTTTTCTTTTTCAAACCCGTCTAGTAAGTTAGGTCTAATCAATTCCTCTATCGTTTTTCCACTAACTCCTATATACATACTATCTGTATCCATCTGTATTAATTCAAAGTCTTCTCTTTTTACGTATTTGTCGAGAAATTCGTAGTAAAATTCCAACATTCTCAATTTAGCTAGTTAATAAACCGCTATTCCACAATGGAATGGTCTCTTTACCGCACACCTGGGTTTTCTTGAAGATATTTCGTATGCATCTCCTATCTCTTCCAAATCGTCAAAGAATGCAGATCTTAATGCTTTGTCAACACAGGTTTCGTTTTGTGTATATGTCGTATTTAAATGTCTCTCCATTGCCTCTATCATAATTATTCCACAACACGAGTTTCCTAATAATTTCATTATGTCGGCTACTGGTTTCTTATTTGGTTCTACATCACCCGTTCGTCTTGCGGCTGTAACTTCTTTTGCGAACCATTCGAATGGTTTTCCGCTAATATAATCTATAACACGATGAACTCCAGTTATTTCTAGGCCGTGTTTTAAATACCATTTCAACAGTGGCGCGTACAGCAATACTTTAGTGGCGGTCATAGATCCCACCAATTTTTTTCCATCTCCTCTTGTTCGGCCAGTATCTTTTAAATATTTTAACATGTGTGTGGGAACTTCATCAACCTCTACTTCTCTGTTTATAAATATTGGGGACATTTCAGAAAACTTATCTTTTAAGTTGTGTGGAACTTCTATATCCACCTCCGCAAACCCAAACCAGTCTCCAGATAAAACTCTTTTACAAAACTTTTTAATAAATTTAGGGTTATGTATCTATATGGTGTATAGTTTCTCTCCCACACGGCATCTCTTTATTTAACGTAGATAAATAACGCGTTTGCATCGTACCCCAAAACAGCCTTGCAAGGTTTGGAACCCACTCTAATATTTGAAACACCAGCTTCTGCATATCATGTAAATACTATTGATGGACCGCCAACTAGAGCGTCCTTCATCATTTCGTATGTTTCTTCTTTTGGTGCATATAGAGCATCCTCCGGTATAATCGTCTTTGAAGATTTTTGTTCTTTAATGGTTCCTCTCAATAAATATTATTGTATAGCTACTCCAGTAGTGTTACCGCATCTTTGAAATATCCACACCTCTGTGTTTATAAAATTCACACATTTTTTCCACCGCTTCTAGGAACGGTGCTACATCTAAATCGTTATAATATTTCAACCAATCTCTGAAAGTTTTCATATTATTTCTTCGAAAATTCTACGACATTTACTTAATTCTGTTTCATCTATTAACATTTTCCCAGATAGTTTGGAATACCAATTCTCTATATCCGGTAGTCCTGGGTAATCCAGTTTGTCTGGAGAATCGAACCACTCATAAGGAAAGAAAGATTTCTGTCCTTTGCCTTCGTAGGCTTTTATCCAACTATCGTAACTTACACCGGGTCCTAGATAAAGTATTACATCAAGAAATCTAAACTCTGGAGTAAATAGAAATATTGTTGCGTTTGCACGTTTTCCGACCATTACTTTCTTTGTTGTTGATGCCAGTTCGCCTACTAGGTATTTATTTATTAAGTTTATATCGTACTTACTGCTGTTAAAACCTATAACCGGTACTTGCTCTATCCACTGTTCGATCTTGGCGATTTGGTTTTTGTTTTTACGTAAATGTTCTGTATTAAACCCATATCTTGACCACACTTCTTCTCTTATAGCTTTTCCCCTGACTTTCAAATCTTCTACGAATTTTTCTATAAGTTTTAGCGGGATCTTTATCACAAATATGAGTTACTGTTCCTGAGAAATTATCTCCTATACTAACGCTTACCGGAACGTGCTCGGCTTCGTACTCTAGATTATTACCGAGAGTTTCAAATTTCTGGGTTGAGATATGCCTCAAAATCGTATACTATCTGATATGGATAAAGAGTAGTGTCGCAACCGATCTTTATGTCTTTACCAGTTCTTTGAAATTCGCATTCCCACATAACTACTAGGTTGAATTCTTTGCTTCTTCTAATAAGTGTATCTCTTCTCATAGTGGATGCACGTTCTTCTTTTCTATGCTTTGCATGAATCTCACACCCGTGCCAGTAACAGCCGTGATATTGATATACGGTATTGGTTTTCTGGACAGTATCCATCTACTGGAGCTCCTAAAATCCTCTCATTTCACCCCGTGTCCACACTGTTCGTGGTGAATGTGAATTCCCTCGCGCTTTTCCACAGAGTACATCCAATCGATCGCCCCATAATAACTGTTAGAACTTTTTGGGTAGAACGCTTTCTCGAACGACGAACGCGGGCGCTCTAAATAATTACCATCACATACTACTTTTGTCTCACCTTTCATACATTTTGGTCCGTGTCTCTTCATATTACTCGCTTTCGTGAATTTCTGCTGCAATTATCGCAGGCGTAAATTTTAGATAGGTTTTTAAGGTTTTTTTATTAGAAATGCGTGATTATTAAACAGTCCTATTGTCATTGGTTTATTACCTATTGCCTTATAGTGCGCTGGTACCTTTTTCAACCACCATACGTTACATTCGGTGGGTTGATATACTTCTATACCGATTTTAAAAAACTCTTCAACCTTTTTCAGATCTGAAAAAGGAATTGGTTGAAACCACATTACTACCAAAATATTGCTTACTAAGTTCTTTCGCCTTTTTTGTACATCTGTCGGGTCTTTTATCTGTCATATGCATAGCTAGACACCTGAACAGACAAAGGTCGTCATTATACTTATCTAAAGAATACATACCTTTTTTATTCTTCAGCCATTCTGGAAGTTCTCCTCCTGCTGCTTCTTTGGATTGTAGTCCCAAATCTTTTCCCCTACTACCCTGTATTAGCTTTACGAAAACCTCTACCCATCTTACAAACTTCCACTTTGTATTCGGTCTGTCTATTTTATCGGACATTATTCGTGTTTGCTCCTTATCTGACAGCCATTTTTTTAACGTTTTCATTGATGATAGTGGTTCGCTACCACCGAGATTTTTGTGCATTATTATAGTTACAGGTTTTCCATTTTTAATTTCCTCCATATGTTCTAGCTTGTAAGAATATGAATATCTCAAATAAAAATTTGTTGTTAGATACGGAGCGAGTTTCTCGGACATGCGTTCAGACTCGTTAATGTTAATGTTTTTACGAAAGGATAATGTAACTACCCGTCTTCCATTTTCTACCTTTTCCACTGTTTCATCGTGAGCCCCCAATATTTCTTCACCTTTTTCCACTATCGCGCGAACGAGAGATTTGTTCTTATTATTTTGTATTGGGCCACATGTGTGTCTAATTTGGGACAAATTATTGGTGCTTGAAGGTTTTATTACACTAGCCCTTAACTCCGCAATACTTTCTTTTTGAATTCTGTTACCAACTTCATCCGCTAGTGAGAGGTTTGTAAATGCCCCTCTTTTATAGGCGCGGGTAAACCGCTTCATAAACGCCTCATTCTTTGTGGCATTTATCAGCTTTGTCAACCCCCTAACTCTCAACCGTGTACTATAAGTAATCCCTAGAGATTCGGCTTCTCTTCTCAAACTTTCTATTTCTGCTCTAGTTTCTGGCGTTATCATATTTTCTGTATTATACTTTTGTATATATACTTTTGTATAACCTATAAAATTTATCTGTTCAATTGGACGTCAAAAATTTACATAATGTTTTTATCACGTCCAATTGAACAGATATATTTCATAGGTTATATACATATATAATGGAGTGTGAGACTTGTTGTAAGACGTTTACGTGTAAAGACTATCTACGAAGGCATCTAGCGAGACGTAGAAAGTTTCCTTGTGTCCCCCCACAATTTCAATGCCCTAGATGCCCTTGTAAATTCGTTAGTGCCCAAACTCTTTGTAGACATAAGCAACTACGCTGTCAGGTGGCTGAAGGTGAACGTGGTAGACTAGAGCTGGTAGAATTAGTTGCTGATCTGCGAAATAAATTAGCTATATCGGAGGAGAAAAATGAGGTGTTGGAATATAAACTATTGTACTTGCATGAATGATTTCGACTTTTTTCAAAAGTCAATTACCAATATAATTGGGACTCCCTCTTTTCAAAATTATTTTCTCCAAAAATTCATAAATTTGCTGTCGGGGAGACCCAATTTTCCTCGTTAACCAATTTTTTGATTTTCGGGTGTGGTGGGGGTATTATAGAGGGTTATAAATGATATCACGGTAGGTGGTATCATTTTGACTCCCTTAATACTACTCATGTTAATACCAATGGAAAAATAATTTCAATCGCAAAGACAATTTAAGTGTAATAATATTGTTTAAAAACCCAATGAACAATACCAAAAAAAATAATTGAATTTTGGTTTTGGTGTTCATTGAGGAGATAAGCAAGGTGACTTGGATATTTCAGTGGGTGCGCGGGACTGGTGGCATCCATTGTGTGTACCCCGGTGGACGTCGTGAAGACCCGCGTCATGAACCAACACGTCGAGAACGGCAGGTCCGTACAGGCGGCGACATATGTAGTTGCGAGCAGCAACTCTTGAAATCTACTCGCGTACCGTCCGTGGTACGTGAGTATATTGCAAGAGTTACTGTTCACAACTTCATATGTTAAGAATGGCAGGTGGGTACAGGCAACTACATACGTGACCACATCCAAGCTCAAATTACTCACCGGCTGATTTCAACAATAAATCCTGCTTGTTTCTAAACATATTTTAGCTGCTATGTGGCTGTTACTGGAGAAATGGGACTAGCGGCTTTTGCGACCAGTGTATCTCGGAGGCGATTTACAATTTTTTGCCTCGACCCGCCGCCATTTTGATTTGAGCCATGTTGACGGGCTTGACAGACAATATGGGCTTGTATTACCTACCTGTCAAGTTTACCAATCAAAACCTAAGATATATGTGCGATATGACAAATTTTCACGATACTTGACACATGTATATACGACAGCCGAAAGTGGTGTCAAGTGGGAGAAAAACAACTCTGAACTTCGTACTTTTGGGGTTACCATAATTCCATAATACCGGTAACCCAAAGTTAATACTAACATAACTATTTGGAACTGTTTGTGGGAAACCATATATGTATGTGTGTGTGTTTCCCCATCAGAAATTGTGTTCGAATATTTAGGGTTATTATGGTAGTTCCTGTAATTTATGAGAGATGGCGGGAAATCTATGCCGCTGCGGTCATATGTCAGCCAGGATCACTCGTCAGTCGGACACATACCATTTATTTAACAAGGTGAACTGATTATCGTGAAATAATGCACAAGTGATTGGGTCCTTACACTCACCAAATGAGTGAGCGTAGCGAATCAAGTTTGTTTAGCGGTAGGACCATATCACTAGGGCATTATTTCAAGATAACCAACTCACCTGGTTAAATAAACATGTTCTTACATTTCACACATGATTCTTCATAAAAACAAGCAAATCAAGGGTAAAATATGGCCAAGAGATATGCAAATTAATTTCTGGAGGCGGGCTGTATAGACGGCGACTGTCTCGGTGTGTCCGAGAACATGACTTGATTCGTCAAAGGAAACACGTTATTGCAACGTTACTTTCGTCATGTCTCCATGTATGGTTAGCACGAGAGTGGTTTAAACTGCTGCTGAGTGGCATAATTTAGCGTTATATTTCTGTAAACTACTGGCTGAAATGTAAGAAAATGGAGTTCCACCAATAACCATAACTGTGATGTGTGTCGTGTAGTATTACATGGACCTATGGTAGTTTTCAATCAACTTTCAATGGCCGTACCATTGACAGCCGTGGATATGCAACAGTAAGGTACATATGTACATGATCAGAATTCTGGGGCCCGTTTCACTAAACTTCGTACGACTAAAATGTTTGAAAGTGCAAAATTATGATAGTCTGTAAATTTCACACTAACAATGTTTTCTTGTAAACAATTATTGGATTTACATTTATTGAGCATAGGCTGCATATGCAGCCTATGCTCAATAAATGTAAATCGATGAATTTAATTTTCCAGACGATCATAAATTTGCACTTACGAACATTTTAGTCGTACAACGTTTAGTGAAACAGGTTTAGTGAAACAGGCACATGTACTGTGTATATTACACCTGCTGGCTGTAACTTGAGCTGTGTTTGCTGTTGTGTGCAGGCCGCTGCTGTACGCGGGCTCCGTCGAATGTTTGATCACGACGGTGAGACAGGAAGGTTTCATTGCCCTCTACAAAGGCTGGTTCCCCACCTACTGCCGTATGGTGAGTAAGTGTAGAGACAAAGAAGATGCTACATTCAGTATATGTGTGTGTTTAAAAACCATCAGGTTGTATTCCAGTGTACCGCTAGTGAGCCAGCAGAATGTGGTCTCGGATAGTTATTCTGCCTTATTTATTCCAAAAACATTTACTGAATGCCTCACTCACCTCTCAATGGTAAAACCATTGATCGATGTACATGTAGTACTGTGGTAGAAAAACACAACTTGGCTAAATTGTATGGTTGGGCTGTTGTTTCTGATCGTCATTATTTACAACATCTGACAGGTCGGGCAAGGTCGTCGGACAGCAGCTACAGGGGGCCGTTTCACTAAACTTTGTATGACTAAAATGTTCGTAAGTGCAAATTTAGGATCATCTGTAAATTTCTATTTATGGATTTACATTTATTGAGCATAGGTTGCATATGCAGCCTATGCTCAATAAATGTAAATCCAATAATTGTTTACAAGAAAACATGGTCAATGTGAAATTTACAGGCTATCATAATTTTGCACTTACGAACATTTTAGTCATACAAAGTTTAGTGAAGCGGCCCCCAGATTGTCATTGTGACGTCACATATCCATGGTACTGTCAGTTGCATATGGAACAGCAATATTTTACGTCAGTCCGAAGTTCCTTTCGTACTGTCCGCACTTCCATTGTGACCATAAGTGGTACTAACTTGAAACTTCATGCTTGTTTGTTTATCATTCATCAACTATGTGTACCAAAACTCTTCACAGATCTTTTTGAAAATTTGTTTTAAATGCGTAAAAGTAAGTAGCTCCGAAAGTCTGATTCACTTCTTTATCATCCATATTTTGTTCTACAACACATGCACGCATGCAAAGCTTACTCTAGGTAAAATTAAAGATGAATTTTGCCCATTTCATGAAATACATGCTGTGGTAGGTTGTGTAGTCTGTACATGCACAGTAGCAACTGCTTGACAGATCGACAACATTGACGTGATCAATATTTACGGTCACGGTTTTTTATCTCTGATGATTCGTATTTCAAGTCACACATAGTTGTCCTGCTGTAGGTCTACTGATATGCCACACAGGTGGAAGACTCGGACCTGTGACACACAAATAAATGCCCATTATAAAAAATCCATTACCCCACCCACTTGGTCTCATACAGTACTTATAGAAGATAGTACTGTATGAGACCAAGTGGGTGGGGTAATAGATTTTTTGTAATGGGAGTTTTTTTGTAATGGGAGTTTTTTGTGTCACAGGTCCGAGTCTTCCACCTATGATATGCCAGAGTTGCAGTGGAATGTCACTATAAAACTGGGCACCTACCTCTCGGTGCGTCCGGTTTAGAGAGTATGCCCTATGTGCTGCAGACGGCTCTATTCTTGATATGTGGCTGTGACTGGAGAAATTGGGCTTATGGGTTTTGCGATCAGTGTAGATCCAGATCAGCCTGTGCATCTGCAGAGTCTGATCTGGTTCTGCACGGTTCGCCATTCCATCAAAGAAACACACGTTAAGTTTCTCACAAGCAATATAGATTGTTATCAGGCTACAGGAGTTATTTGATCAGGTCACAACTCCCATCAGCCCCATTTCTCCAGTGACAGCCTCATATATGTTTACTTTTTTCTATTGTGGGATTGGTTGATAATGTAATGATAGAGTATTGAACTTCTATTCTGTATTCAATCCCCCACCTTAGGTAAGAATTATACTTACATTACTTAGTTTCACCGGGAGAGAGCCGAGAGGCATAGTGTTTGGACTGGGTGTCCGTCCGTCTGGTTAAGTTTGTCGGAGTTTCTCCAATCTGCAACCAGGGGCATCTGTGTGTCGACTGGCCACATTTTCTTGTTCATTGTACTGTTGATTATCGCTACAGGCGCCGTGGTCCCTGACATTCTGGCTGACGTACGAGGAACTGCGGAAGGTCACCGGCCACAAGTCCTTCTGATGTGGCGACCGGGGATGGTGCGAGATCAATCATGGCCTGAGTGTAGCACTGCCAGGGAGAATAGGCCTGCAGTAGTCCGACAGTGTTTCAGTTTATAGAGTTAAATAATCCATCAGCCTGTAGGATAGTTCACTGTCACACTCAGGACATATATCTGTTTGTTAGCACTTTACTGTAACTTGATAATGATCCAACTTGTTCTATACATGATTCAGCAATGGCGACCCAACCTGTGTAGGCCATGATCACACATGGACATCCAATTTGATCTGTGTGTACACTGGTAGCCAGGAATATAACACTACATCACTGTGGCAGGTCGTATCAACTTTGTATCTTTTACAATAAATATCATGCTGGTGTCTTTTTAGTCACTTTGGGGATGGTGGTGGGGGTGTTAACTCTTTGCATGCTAGCGGTGAAAATATCCACCAAACGAATTAGGAGTATATGTTTTGTTTCTCTCTGTAAATATGTCTTGAAATTTCATTAGAATTGTGTCCTCCGGACACAATTCTAATGAAATTCCAGGACATATTCATGAAATTTATAAGGAGAAATAAAAGAAAATATAATGAATTGTCATCTGCTATTTTTGAACTATTTATAGCCCACAAATTTCCCAGCATGCAAAGAGTTAATATAGATTTATTAATAGTTTCCAAGCCAAATCTGACAAACTGAAACAAAACACACCAGTCTGATGCATTTATTCTATATATTGGGTATTATTTCAGGCAAATTGCAATTTGAATGTAATGCAATTTCAGTGATTGAAATGCCGTCTTGTTTACTTGATGTCATTTAGTGATGTACTGCAATTGTTCAGCCAATGAAACATTGGTACTTGTTTTTTCCGCGCCAGCTTTAGAAGAAGGCAGGCGCGACTATAGTCGCCGCTTTTTCCATCATCGTCGTCTGCATCGTCGTCCGAAATGTCAAAAAGTTTGTACAAGCTTCGTCATCATAGTATATTTTTAATATTAATTGACGGATTGCTTCATTATTTGGACAATTGATACATGTGAGCATTTGGAACACACTCATGCCACCATTAACATGACCATGACCTTTTTTACCTTCACATTTTTGCGGAAACACTTGTCAAAGAGTTTGTACAAGTTTCTTCATCATTGTAAAACATTAATATTACTTGATGGATTGCTTCAATATTTGGATGCTTGATACATGTAAGCATTTGGAACACACTCATGCTGCCATTAATATGACCTTGACCTTCACGGCGTAAATTAATGGTTGGGGTTATAGGAATCACGATTTGCCTGGTTTGGCTCTCAGGTACCGGTACATGTACGTTTTTATCTTTGGTGATCAGGATTATTCTGATTTCAGGGCTGACCATATAGTTTTTTTATTGTAAATATTCAGTTCTGATTTTGGGATTTTCCCCCATTTGTACATGTACTTGTACAGGTAATATATGGGAGTTAGTACTAAACCCATTGACCCGGCCTTAAATGACCTTAGCTGTTAATAGGCCGTTAAACCCCAACAAACAAACAAAACAAAAATTGACCTTCACATGTATGTGGAAACACTTAGGCCATTTTTTATGTCAAAAAGTTTTTTTCACCTCGACCTTTTTTGTGTTTTATGCCCCCGGTCTCGATAGAGTTGCAGGCATATATTGTTTTGACTGTGTGTCCGTCCGTGGTCCGGTTAAGCTGTTTGCTGGAGTTTATCCAATCTGTCATAAATTGTCTATCCCTTGAAGGATTACTTCAACATTTCAATATATTATACATGTGTAGAAATGCCACACAGTCATGCCACCCTAAATGTGACAGTATGACCTTCAGAACTTGGTTTAACCCAAATGATCCTGAAGTGCTGTCAAAGCATGTTGTAAATTATTCTAAAGTGCTTTCAAAGCATGTTTTTGATGATAAAAATGGAAAATAAACAGCAGACGACAAAAAAAATAAGATAGCGGTCTAAGGGTTAACAAGTTTTCCAGAGTTCTCAATTCTTTCATAAATTCTATCTCCTGAAGGTTTACTATAATATGTCAATACATCATTACTGTGCACAAATATCTCACATCCGTGCTGCCCTTAACCCTCAGCATGCTGGAAGCAAAAATTGTTGTCTGTTGTTGTGTTGTATTTTGGTTTTTTTCTCGACAAAAACATGGTTTGGCAGCACTTGAGAATCAGGTCCATTGGAAATGATTCTAAAGTGCTGACATCCTATGTTTGATAGAAATGGAAAATAAAAAATAATCAGCAGATGACAAAATTTAATTCCGACAGCATTGTAAGGGTTATGATGACCATTACACCTTTCTGTCATAACTCTCTATATGTATCCCTTGAAGTACATGTAATACTTTAATATCCCAATACATCGTATGTGTGCAGAAATGTGACACATCCATACTGCCCTTAATACGTCATTGGCACTCATAACTTGCTTAAGTGGGTGGTTGGTCGGGTGAACGCGATGGCGTAAATTAACGGTGGGGTTCCTCCTTATAGGAATCACAATTTGCCTGGTTTGGCCCTCAGGTACATTTTTATCTTTGGCTCTTTTGTTACCTGGGAGTTGAATTCGGTTATTGCCCATTATAAAAGTAGTAAGATTATTACTGATCCTACTGCTTTTTGGGAGGGGGCCAAGTGATTCTGGTGTGGCGAGGACCTGGCATTAGGTCAAGATTATTCTGATTTCAGGGCTGAATATATAGTTTTTGTATTGTAAATATTCAGTTCTGATTTTGGAATTTTCTCCCCATTTGTACATGTACATGTAATTGTACAGGTAATATATGGGATTTAGTACTAAACCCATTGACCCGGCCTTAAATGACCTTAGCTGTTGATAGGCCGTTAAACCCCAACAAACAAACAAAAACATAACATAACTTGCTTAAACACTTGGCACTTTCTTTTAATAATTTTGCCAGATTTTCTCCGGGAGGGGGGTGGGGCATTCATGTGGCATTCATATGCCGACAGGCCACATTATCTTGTTAATCCTGTTTGGCCCCAATAAGTTCTGTCATTATTAAAATGCATGGTACAGAAATGTATTGTCAGACTGTATTCAGTCAATGCAAAGCAAGTTACCGACATATCAGAATTTGTCTGCTTGCTTTTGTAAGTCGGTATGGATGCGGAGATGTGTCATGAAGATGAAATGTGAGCATGTGTAAACAGGTATTTATGATATTGATAAGCATGCTTTATGATAAATTAAATGTGACTATATCATGTATGGTAGGTGTATTGCATGTTCTTCATGTGCGGGTAATCAGGTGCAACTTGGTTGTGACATAATTATGTATGCTATTAACCTTTACAATGCTTAAATTAAATTTTGTCGTCTTCATGTTTCTTTTAACTTCCAGTTTTGTTAGCAGACACAGTTTGCTGACAAACTAGTTTTTATTGAGAAAAAAGTAAAAGTAAGAAACAACAAAAGACAATAATTTTTGTTTTCTGCATTCTAAGGTTTAAAGCAGTGTTTCCGTTCTTAGCTTTGGGTATAAAACATCCAGCCATTACTTGTATTGGTGCCTAACGGGATGACTGTGATCAGTTACGCCAATGTTGTAGTTAGATATTAGCCGATCCATTCATAGGCCAGTATGTGTAAATTCATTGTGATTAATGCATTGATAATCCAAGTTTACAATTCATCCATACAATAGCTGATGTAACTAAATCCACGAGAGAATCAGATGTGCAAACAATTACATGTATTTTGCCATTTTATCTTACTAGTCAATGAAATCTGATGAATGAATATGTGTTATATTTTTAATTAGACATTAAAGTTGATTAAACCCTTTATTATTGCAATAAATGGAATGAAATTTGCATACTTTTATACTTACGTTTGATAATCCCACTACTGGTAGCAACACACAGACTACTTGGTAGTCGTCAATTATCGGCATGGCAAGATTACACCTTTTCGTTGCTGTTGTATCGGACATTTCCCAGCATTTTGTCAAAAGTTTGGATTTTAAATGACCTTTGTTGAGAGGTGACTTTTGGTGGAGGTTGGACTGTATGATACACATCTATAATTAATCAGAGACCTATCTGCACAATGGAATCTTCAACTCTTTAACGCTTTTAACTCTTTTGGGTGTATCTAATAGAACTACAACACACACTTCATGTTCATATCAATTTATTTCAATTTCCTGTAGCAATTGTTTGATGAAATAAAAGTACACAGATGGTGCCACTAAAATTGACAAGATCTCCCAAGTACATGAAGTACATATAGGGTGTCCACACAATATGAAGGTAACTCAATCATTGTAATGACATGCACACATACACATTTTCATAGACCTCAAAACGATGCATTTTCTTGCATCCATGTTACATTTTCTGACCAATCAGAACATCACACAATGATTTTCAGACTAGTCCATTTACAAAAAAAAGTGTTGTTTTTGTTCTCAAAAATATTAAAATTACTTGCAAAAAGAGCAGATCCTGATGCGACAGCTTGTTGCGAGCCGGCTTATCTGAATCTGCCCCGTTTGCATAAACCGCTATAGCGGGCTTTCGGGTTCAAAGGGTTAGGAAACGGACATATACTAGTAGTTACATGTTTTTTTTATATCCAGTTCATTTCATCAACGCACCAGTAATGAGTTAATGGTATAGCTATTAAAATGCATCAATCATTTATGACCAGGTGCGACTGTTGACAATTAGAATCTCAAAGAATGTTGATGCATTTTTAATTGTACAAACAACTTGTTTTCAAAATAGCGCAACATTTAATATACATGTACATAGAATTCTGGCAGTACATTGTTCTGATTTTTTTTTTTAAGAAATAGAAATATTGTGATGGGTTATTTAGTCATTACACGTATTGAGTGTTGTCATACTTTCTGGACCCCCGTATGTTAATGTTACTGAATGTAACAATGTGGCTTCTGCAACAAACATCAATACAAAATGGCTGTATTCTGGCTGCCACTGATCTACATCGCCACATCGGTTGTTTAGTCCCGCAGTAAAATGCCCAGTGGCAGGAAATGGTACATGTCGATATGGGACACGGCAGTATTGACGGGGCTACAGTATGATGGTGAAAGGCCAGGCTAGTGGCTAGGCCTACAGTATGATGATGGTGAAGGCAATGTAACAACGGTGATGTGACACCAAGGGTCCTTGTATCAGCCACATCTAGGGCAGCAATACAGCCTGGACCCACATGTGAAGTACAGCCCAGGATTAAAACACTTTCTGAACAAGTACTCAAATCATGTGCCCAAACAAACCGATTACATGTAATTTATGGATGAATTTTGAGTTCATGTTCAGAAAGTGACAATCGTGTGCCCTGAAGACAGACTGGATAGCACAAACAACACCCAAGGTAATGACAACAATGATAAAATCTTTATGGCATCCAATCATCCTGTATAAGTCACTGGAAATTCTCATAGATAAAACAAACTATCATCCACGAATACCGATGCAAGATGTGTGGACAATCACCTGACCAAAAACATTTGGTCAAATATCCGACCAAATTGGAGTGATAGTCTGGATCCCTAACCAGTGTTATACCTGAGCAGTCTACACACACATTCATTCTGATCACTCGGTTTCCAAAGAGAAGTGAAGACACTGATCAAATTGTGCAGATGCACAGGCTCGTCCGGGTCTTCACTTCCCTTTGTCAGATCACGCCCCATTACAACCAATGTTGTCACTGATCAGCCATTCCTGCTGTCTGAGCCAAGCATTAACCCTCACAATGCTGAAGTAAATTTTGTTGTCTGCTGTCAAAAATTATTTTCCATTTTTCACATCAAAAACATGCTTTCGACAACACTTTAGAATCACAAGACAACAGCAGACAACAATGAACGCTACCGCATTCTAAGGCTTAATTGAACTGAATCGGGTTGTATGTCTATTCTGCTCAAATAGGCTTTACACACCAGTTGATCGAGGCAAACATGTTGGTAGCAGTCAGTATGGCACCATTGTAGACGGTACGACGTGCAAGATGATCACTATTACCCTGGTCACAAATGTTTGTTCTGCTGATAGCCCATGTAAGTATGATGTTTTTCTGTCTCTGTCCCGTCACTTGTATCTGAGACGGGGCTCCTGATAAGCAGCTAACGCCATTCCAATAATTCTACTTGCTTGTTCTGCTGGGTTGCAATGAATAGAATTTGCTCATGGAATAAAAATATCACAGACTTGGTAATAGAGACACGAGTTGACATAAGGGCCAAGATCAGATAAAATATAGAACCGTCTGTACACGCACACAACTATATATGTAGTTAGCCACGATCAAATTAACTCAGCAAATATCTGTCTGTTCAATCTGACTGGTCTACATTGTATCACTCGCTAACAAGTCTCTAGCAAAAAAAAAGTTTCTAGTGAAATACAATGAGTTGGCCACCATTACCCCTGTTCAGAAATGAAGTAAGCCTGGTGATCTTTACCCGTACTTCAACCAGTGTATTAACTGCATATCAGGAGTCCTGGTATTGAGTAATGAGATAACCCCCTCCCCCCAGTCTGACACACAATGACCCCCACCCCTCCCGCGATGATCCCCCAGTCCAGTGATGGGGTGAGGCCTAGAACTCGCGACGATGATACTTGTCGGGGTCGTAGTACGAGGTGACCACCACCTTGTTTGAGAACTTGCGGCCGGTCAGGGCCTGCTGGGCCTTCTGGCAGTCGACGATCGAGTTGAACTCCACAAATATCTGTAACATACGGACACAAATATCTGTAACACACGCACACAAATAACTATAACACACATACACGCAAATGTATGTAACACACACACACACACACAAATATCTGTAACACACATACACAAATAACTATAACACACATACACGCAAATGTATGTAACACACACACACACACACAAATATCTGTAACACACATACACAAATAACTATAACACACATACACGCAAATGTATGTAACACACACACACACACAAAATATCTGTAACACATACACAAATAACTATAACACACATACACGCAAATGTATGTGCACACACACACACACAAATATCTGTAACACACTACACAAATAACTATAACACACATACACGCAAATGTATGTAACACACACACACACACACACATATCTGTAACACACACGCACACAACTATACATGTAGTTAGCCACGGTCAAGTTGAACTCCACAAACACACACGCACGCACGCACGCACGCACGCACACACACACACACACACACAAATATCTGTAACGCACACGCACACAACTATACATGTAGTTAGCCACGGTCAAGTTGAACTACACACAACACACACAACACACACACACACGCACACACACACACACACACACACACAGTTTAATTCTATGAATATCTGCAACACGCACATATAGTTTACTACCACAAATATCTTAACACACACACAATTCACGAGTTGGAGTATCACTCACTATACACTTAGCCACAATTGAACTTTTCCCTTTTTCTCATGGGCCAGTCTGCCTATTGTTAAATAAAATAAAACTAGAAATGTGGCCTGTCGGCACACGAATGCCCCCGCTGGCAGCCAAACAAAACGAGGCATATTTGATTATAAGCCATTTACGCGAGCGTTAAGGTTTCGAACGCACCAAGTCTGTGACCTTGACCCTGGGCTTATCGGGGGCGGGATAAATGTGGATTTGTCACAGGGTGGCAGAGGACCATTGGAGCAATGTGTGTGTGAAATGTGAAGCAGATCCGAGCAAGGAAACTTATAAGCCATTTACCCAAGCATTAAGGTTTCGGGACTTACGGACACCGGTAACACTATATGCCCCCCTCAACATTCGGTGGCGGGGGCATAATAAAACATTCTCATCATTTTGAAATATTAAAATGGGCAGCGGCTCATTCAGAACGTCACGTACTGAAGTGTGTCTGGGTAGAACCAGACTGCAAACTAGATTGGTCATTAAGCGAGGCTTACGGAATACCCCCCACCCCGCGTGTGCCCAGGTACCCCTAAATATGTAAAATTTTCCAAGTGTGTGGGCTTGTGACCTTGACTCTGGAGACTTAGCGGGGGCAGCACGAACGTGAATGTGAAGCAGATCCGAGCAAGGAAATAGAAGTTATAACCGATTTCTCTGATGTTAAATTTTGTAAAGAGACTAAGTATGTGATATTGACCTTGGGATCAGCGGGGATATGTCATAGCATGATAGTAGAGCCTTAGAGGAAAGCATGCATGAAATATTAAGAATTTTAGATGAAGTTATAACATATTTCTCTGATGTTAAGCTTTGTAAAGAGACCTTGACCTTGGGATCAGCGGGGGTTGGACAGTCGTGGATTTGGCACAGCATGGTGGTAGAGCCTTACAGGAATGCATGTGTGAAATATTAAGCATTTTAGATGAAGGAAATAGAAGTTATAACAATATTTCTCTGATGTTAAGTTTTGTAAAGAGTTTAAGTATTTGACCTTGACCTTGGGATCAGCGGGGGTTGGACGATCATGGATTTGGCACAGCATGGTAGTAGAGCCTTACATGAATGCATGTGTGAAATATTAAGAATTTTAGATGAAGGAAATAGAAGTTATAACAATATTTCTCTGATGTTAAGTTTTGTAAAGAGACTAAGTATTTGACCTTGACCATGGGATCAGCGGGGGTTGGACGGTCGTGGATTTGGCACAGCATGGTAGTAGAGCCTTACAGGAATGCATGTGTGAAATATTAAGAATTTTTAGATAAGAAATAGGAAGTTATAAACAATATTTCTCTGATGTTAAGTTTTGTAAAGAGACTAAGTATTTGACCTTGACCTTGGGATCAGCGGGGGTTGAATTTGGCACAGTATGATAATAGAGCCTTACAGGAATGCACGAGTGAAATATTAAGCATTTTAGATGAAGTCATAACAATATTTCTCTGATGTTAAGTTTACGGGTCCGTCCGACGGGCGGGCGGGCGGACGGACGGACGGACGGACGGACGGACGTACATTAGGGTACTAATGTGGCTTATCACATGTTAAATATTAGCCACATAAAACGATTTTTAGCCACATAAAACGATTTTTTAGGTGGCTAATTGTAACCAACCCTATCCTTTAACAAGTCCATAACCCTGTGGGGCTAGCCACATAAGTACCCTAATGTGTGCCCGGACGGACGGACGGACGGACGGACGGACGGACGACCTGATTCCAGTATACCCCCCCCACAACTCGTTGCGGGGGGTATAATTACCACACAAAAATCACTAGCCAGAATCCAATTTAGATATGTTTTCTGACAAACCGGTGTCCACATGTTGTGATGTATACCTAACACTGTTGTACAGGGACTGCAACCAGGGTCCTGTTGTTCAAAACCTTGGTTACCTTAACATTTAAGAATTTGATTTATTGGTGTTTAACAGCTGATCAACAGCTAAGGTCAATTAAGGCCAGGCCAACAGGTTCAATCCCATATTTGACCTGCTGCATTGGTGTAAAATTGAACAGTTAAGGAATCATGAACCTCTGTTAGCTTAACAGACTGTTAAATCCTTAACAGTGTTAAGGATTTAACAGTCTTAAGTTAACAGAGGTTTTGAGCAACCGGGCCAGTTTGCTACCCTGGGGCCAGGTTACAGGGAGACATACTGTGTTAAGGATTTAACAATAAGTTAACAGAAGAGGTTTTGAGCAACGGGACTCAGATTGCTGCCCTGTGTACCAGGGGGCCGTTTCACTATACTTCATACAACTAAAATGTTTGTAAGTGTAAAATTATGATAGTCCGTAAATTTCACATTAACAACATTTTCTTGATAACAATTACTGGATTTACATTTATTGAGCATAGGCTGCATATGCAGCCTTTGCTCAATAAATGTAAATTGCGCTTACGAACATTTTAGTCGTACAAAGCTTAGTGAAACGGCCCCCAAGTTACAGGGAGACGTACCTTGCCACAGCCTGGCACCTCTATGCCTGTAATGGGTCGCGGAATCTCGAGGCTGCGCACCACGCCGTATTTACTACACTCCTCCCGCACATCCTCCAAGATATCTGCAATTACATGGGATTGTCGGTTAGTGGTGTGTCAGCCGCGCACTCTAAACCACACGTTGGGGGTATATCAGCCGGGCACTCTAAACCACATGTTGGGGGTATATCAGCCGGGCACTCTAAACCACACGTTGGGGGTATATCAGCCAGGCACTCTAAACCACACGTTGGTGGTATATCAGCCGGGCACTCTACATCATATGTTGGGGCAGATCACACAAGATGTAGGTGACAGCTTGCAAAAAGGACATGAAGATATTTGCAACCAACTCGGAGCTCTCCGTAAGCGCCGGCTGCCGGCGATTTAGCAGACTACTCGCTCAGTTGGCGCCGGCTACAATTCATAATGTCGTAAAAAACACATGTGGGTGGTGGTCGGGCCCGGGCCTCGGCGAATGAGGACGGCGTAAATTAAATTAACGGTATGGGTTCCTTCTTATAGGAATCACGATTTGCCTGGTTTGGCCCTCAGGTATGTTTTTATCTTTGGCTCTTTAGTTACCTGGGAGTTGAATTGGGTTATTGCTATGCTCTTGCTCTGTTAATTTATTTTCACTCGTACCCTACCCACCCCCCCCCCCCCACCATCACCAGACCCCATGTTGCTGGAAAAAATAACAAAAAACCACATTTTTATCACACCTTCTCTGGTCAAAATAAATGCGTGTGTCAACTTAGTTTTTTTTCATTCGTACCCCCACCCCCCCCCCACCCCCACCCCAAGTTGCTGGAAGGGAAATAACTATGTAATTTAAGAGGAAAAGTTGGTCAAGGTCACATGAGGGTCACAGATTTGACAGTGGTTATTGATGCACACTGCAAGGAGATCAATGTGTGCAAGTTTGGTGGCTCTAGCCCTAATAATATTGAAGATAGAGTCTTGACTAAAAACCTTAACCAAGGGGAAATAACTAAGTAATTTAAGTGGAAATAAGTGGAAAAGTGGGTCAAGGTCACAGATTTGATAGTGGTTATAGATGTACACTGTAAGGTGATTAATGTGTGCAAGTTTGGTGGCTCTAGGCCTAATAGTATTGAAGATATGGACTTGACTAAAAACCTTAACCGAAGTGTGACGCCGACGCGGACGCCAGACGGACGGACAAAGCGGCAACAATATGCTCCCCGAAAAAAATAATTGGGGAGCATAACAACTTCAGATTTGTCCTGCTATCAACACATTTTAACATTTTTGCAACAATATATGCAGAAATTGTCTTAAACAACTACAAATATATGCATCATAAAACTCACCAGATGCCACCAAATTGAATATAAATTTCAAAATTTTCTTGGGGGAAGCCCCCCAAACACCCCTATCTGACAGTGCAAATAATATTCTATATATATATAATAATACTATGAAAATGTGCAAAATAAAATTTAAAATACCAATTACACTAACAGCCAATGTAGGCAAATCATGTGTGGTTGTTCTTTAATGATGTGTACATTTATGTGAAAAATGTATATTGTAAACAATGTTAGTGTAAAAAGCAAATTCATAACTATCTTAGCTAGAACCTATTTATCATACAAAGTTTACTGAAGCGGGCCCCTGGTATTGTTGGCCTATGTTGTGTGTATATACTAGGAGTGCAATGTTGGCCTATATGTTGTGTGTATATAGGAGTGTGATGTTGGCCTATGTTGTGTGTATATACTAGGAGTGCGATGTTGGCCTATGTTGTGTGTATATAGGAGTGTGATGTTGGCTTATGTTGTGTGTATATACTAGGAGTGCGATGTTGGCCTATGTTGTGTGTATATAGGAGTGTGATGTTGGCCTATGTTGTGTGTATATACGAGTGTGATGTTGGCCTATGTTGTGTGTATATACTAGGAGTGCGATGTTGGCCTATGTTGTGTGTATATAGGAGTGTGATGTTGGCCTATGTTGTGTGTATATAGGAGTGTGATGTTGGCCTATGTTGTGTGTATATAGGAGTGTGATGTTGGCCTATGTTGTGTGTATATACTAGGAGTGCGATGTTGGCCTATGTTGTGTGTATATAGGAGTGTGATGTTGGCCTATGTTGTGTGTATATATGAGTGCGATGTTGGCCTATGTTGTGTGTATATAGGAGTGTGATGTTGGCCTATGTTGTGTGTATATAGGAGTGTGATGTTGGCCTATGTTGTGTGTATATAGGAGTGCGATGTTGGCCTATGTTGTGTGTATATAGGAGTGTGATGTTGGCCTATGTTGTGTGTATATATGAGTGCGATGTTGGCCTATGTTGTGTGTATATAGGAGTGTGATGTTGGCCTATGTTGTGTGTATATAGGAGTGTGATGTTGGCCTATGTTGTGTGTATATACTAGGAGTGCGATGTTGGCCTATGTTGTGTGTATATAGGAGTGTGATGTTGGCCTATGTTGTGTGTATATAGGAGTGTGATGTTGGCCTATGTTGTGTGTATATACTAGGATGTGCGATGTTGGCCTATGTTGTGTGTATATAGGAGTGCGATGTTGGCCTATGTTGTGTGTATATAGGTGTGCGATGTTGGCCTATGTTGTGTGTATATAGGAGTGCGATGTTGGCCTATGTTGTGTGTATATAGGAGTGCGATGTTGGCCTATGTTGTGTGTATATAGGTGTGCGACGTTGGCCTATGTTGTGTGTATATAGGAGTGCCGTGTTGTCTATGTTTTTTTTTGTGTGTATAGGAAGTGCGTGTGGGCCCTATGTTGTGTGTGTTGGCCTATGTTGTGTGTTTATAGGAGTGCAATGTTATGTTTTTGGCCTATGTTGTGTGTGTTGCCTATTGTGTGTATAGGAGTGAAATGTTGACCTATGCTGTGTGTGTTGGCCTGTTGTGTGTATATAGGAGTGCGATGTTGGCCTATGTTGTGTGTATATAGGAGTGCGATGTTGTCCTATGTTGTGTGTATATAGGAGTGCGATGTTGGCCTATGTTGTGTGTATATAGGAGTGCGATGTTGGCATATGTTGTGTGTATATAGGAGTGCGACGTTGGCCTATGTTGTGTGTATATAGGAGTGCGATGTTGTCCTATGTTGTGTGTATATAGGAGTGCGATGTTGGCCTATGTTGTGTGTGTTGGCCTATGTTGTGTGTATATAGGAGTGCAATATTGACCTATGCTGTGTGTGTTGGCCTGTTGTGTGTATATAGGAGTGCGATGTTGGCCTATGTTGTGTGTATATAGGAGTGCGATGTTTGTCCTATGTTTGTGTGTAAATAGAGTGCGATGTTGGCCTATGTTGTGTGTATATAGGAGTGCTATGTTGGCATAGGTTTTTTGTGTAATATAGGAGTGCGACGTTGGTCTATGTTGTGTGTATTTAGGAGTGCGATGTTGGCCTATGTTGTGTGATATACTAGGAGTGCGATGTTGGCCTATGTTGTGTGTATATAGGAGTGCGATGTTGGCCTATGTTGTGTGTATATAGGAGTGCGATGTTGGCATATGTTGTGTGTATATAGGAGTGCGACGTTGGCCTATGTTGTTTGTATATAGGAGTGCGATGTTGGCCTATGTTATGTGTATATAGGAGTGTGACGTTGGCCTATGTAGTGTGTATATATGAGTGCGATGTTGGCCTATGTTGTGTGTTTATAGGAGTGCGATGTTGGCCTATGTTGTGTGTATATAGGTGTGCGATGTTGGCCTATGTTGTGTGTATATAGGAGTGCGATGTTGGCCTATGTTGTGTGTATATAGAAGTGTGATGTTGGCCTATGTTGTGTGTATATACTAGGAGTGCGATGTTGGCCTATGTTGTGTGTATATAGGAGTGCGATGTTTACCTATGTTGTGTGTATATAGGAGTGTGATGTTGGCCTATGTTGTGTGTATATAGGAGTGCGACGTTGGCCTATGTTGTGTGTATATAGGAGTGCGATGTTGGCCTATGTTGTGTGTATATAGGAGTGCGATGTTGGCCTATGTTGTGTGTATATACTAGGAGTGCGATGTTGGCCTATGTTGTGTGTATATAGGAGTGTGATGTTGGCCTATGTTGTGTGTATATAGGAGTGTGATGTTGGCCTATGTTGTGTGTATATACTAGGAGTGCGATGTTGGCCTATGTTGTGTGCATATAGGAGTGTGATGTTGGCCTATGTTGTGTGTATATAGGAGTGCGATGTTGGCCTATGTTGTGTGTGTTGGTCTATGTTGTGTGTATATAGGAGTGCGATGTTGTCCTATGTTGTGTGTATATAGGAGTGCGATGTTGGCCTATGTTGTGTGTGTTGGCCTATGTTGTGTGTATATAGGAGTGCGATGTTGACCTATGTTGTGTGTGTTGGCCTGTTGTGTGTATATAGGAGTGCGATGTTGGCCTATGTTGTGTGTATATAGGAGTGCGATGTTGGCCTATGTTGTGTGTATATAGGAGTGCGATGTTGGCCTATGTTGTGTGTTATAGGTAGGTGTCGATGTTGGCTATGTTGTGTGTTATATTAGGAGTGCGATGTTGGCCTATGTTGTGTGTATATAGGAGTGCGATGTTGGCCTATGTTGTGTGTATATAGGAGTGCGACGTTGGCCTATGTTGTGTGTATATAGGAGTGCGATGTTGGCCTATGTTTGTGTGTATATACTAGGAGTGAGAATGTTGGCTATGTTGTGTGTATTATAGGAGTGCGATGTTGGCCTATGTTGTGTGTATATACTAGGAGTGCGATGTTGGCCTATGTTGTGTGTATATAGGAGTGCGACGTTGGCCTATGTTGTGTGTATATAGGAGTGCGATGTTGGCCTATGTTGTGTGTATATACTAGGAGTGCGATGTTGGCCTATGTTGTGTGTATATAGGAGTGCGATGTTGGCCTATGTTGTGTGTATATCGGAGTGCGATGTTGGCATATGTTGTGTGTATATAGGAGTGCAACGTTGGCCTATGTTGTTTGTATATAGGAGTGTGATGTTGGCCTATGTTGTGTGTATATAGGAGTGCGACGTTGGCCTATGTAGTGTGTATATAGGAGTGCGATGTTGGCCTATGTTGTGTGTATATAGGAGTGTGATGTTGGCCTATGTTGTGTGTATATAGGAGTGTGATGTTGGCCTATGTTGTGTGTATATAGGAGTGTGATGTTGGCCTATGTTGTGTGTCATGTTGTGTGTATATAGGAGTGCGATGTTGGCCTATGTGGCCTATGTTGTGTGTATATAGGAGTGTGATGTTGGCCTATGTTGTGTGTATATAGGAGTGCGATGTTGGCCTATGTTGTGTGTATATAGGAGTGAAACGTTGGCCTATGTTGTGTGTATATAGGAGTGCGATGTTGGCCTATGTTGTGTGTATATAGGAGTGCGATGTTGGCATATGTTGTGTCTATATAGGAGTGCGGACGTTGGTCTATGTTTGTGTCTATAGGAGTGCGATGTTGGCCTATGTTGTGTGTATATACTAGGAGTGCGATGTTGGCCTATGTTGTGTGTATATAGGATGCGATGTTGGCCTATGATTGTGTGTATATAGGAGTGCGATGTTGGCATATTTTTTGTGTGTATATAGGAGTGCGCGTTGGCTATGTTGTTTGTATATAGGGTGTGCATTTTGGCTATTGTTTGTATGTGATATAGGAGTGCGAGTTGGCCTATGTAGTGTGTATAGGAGTGCGATGCTGGCCTATGTTGTGTGTATATAGGAGTGCGATGTTGGCCTAATGTTGTGTGTTTATAGGAAGTGCGATGGTTGGCCTATTTGTGAAATATAGGAGTGAACGTTGGCTATGTTGTGTGTAATATATGAGTGCCCTGATGTTGGCCTATGTGTGTGTATATAGGAGTGCGATGTTGGCCTATGTTGTGTGTATATAGGAGTGCGACGTTGGTCTATGTTGTGTGTATATAGGAGTGCGATGTTGGCCTATGTTGTGTGTATATACTAGGAGTGCGATGTTGGCCTATGTTGTGTGTATATAGGAGTGCGATGTTGGACTAAGTTGTGTGTATATGAGGAGTGCGATGTTGGCATATGTTGTGTGTATATAGGAGTGCGACGTTGGCCTATGTTGTTTGTATATAGGAGTGCGATGTTGGCCTATGTTATGTGTATATAGGAGTGCGACGTTGGCCTATGTAGTGTGTATATAGGAGTGCGATGCTGGCCTATGTTGTGTGTAAATAGGAGGTGCGATGTTGCCTATGTTGTTGTGTTGTATAGTGAAAGGTTCTCTTGGTTGGCCTATGTTGTGTGTATATAGGAGTGCGATGTTGGCCTATGTTTGTGTGTTATATAGGAGTGTTGGGACGAATTGTTGGCCTAGTTTGAGTGTATATAGGAAGTGTGATGGTTTGGCTATGTTGTGTGTAATACTAGTAGGTGGCGATGTTGGCCTATGTTGTGTGTATATAGGAGTGCGATGGTTGAGTATTTTGGGTGGTATATAGAGGATGTTGGCCTATGTTGTGTGTTTTTATATATAGAGTGCGATGTTGCCTAGGTTGTGTGTTATATAGGATGCGATGTTGGCCTATGTGTGTGTAATATAGGAGGTCGAGTTGGCCTAATGTTGTGTGTATATACTAGGGAGTGCGATGTTGGCCTATGTTGTGTGTAATATAGGAGTTGCGTTGGACTATGTTGTGTGTATAGGAGTGTGATTGTTGGCCTATGTTTTGTGGTATATAGGAAGAGTTGCGATGTTGGCTATGGTTGTGTCCATATAGGAGTGTGATGTTGGTCCTTATGTATATAATAGGAGTGCGATGTTGGCCATGTTTGTGTGGTTTGGACCTATGTTGTGTAAATTAGGATGGCGATGGTTTGTCCTATGTTGTGGTTATATAGGACGTTTGCGAGTTTGGCCTATGTTGTGTGTGTTGGCCTATGTTGTGTGTATATAGGAGTGAGAATGTTGACCCTAGTTTGTGTGTGTTGGCCTGTTGTGTGTATATGAGGAGAGGCGATGTTGGCCTATGTTGTGTAATATACTAGGAGTGCGAGGTTGGCCTATGTTGTGTGCATATAGGAGTGTGATGTTGGCTATGTTGTGTGTATATAGAGTGCGATGGTTTGGGCCTATGTTGTGTGTGGTTCTATGTTTGTTGTATATAGGAGTGGCGATGGTTTTCCTATGTTGTGTGTTATAAGAGTGCGTGTTGGCCTATGTTGTGTGTTGTTCCAATGTTGTGTGTATTCTAGGTGTGCGATGTTGACCCTATGTTGTGTGTGTTGGCCTTGTTGTGTGTATATAGGAGTGCGATGTTGGCCTATGTTGTGTGTAATATAGGAGTGCGATGTTGGCCTATTTGTGTGTATATAGGAAGTGCCGATGTTGGCCTATGTTGTGTGTATAAGGAGTGGTGCGATGTTGGCCAATGTTGTGTGTATATAGGAGTGCGTTGTTGGCCTATTTGTTGGTGTTATATAGGAGTGCGATGTTGGCTAGTTGTTGTTTGAATATAGGAGGGCGACGTTGGCCTATGTTGTGTTTAATATAGGGAGTGCGATGTTGGCCTATGTTGGTGTGTATATACAAGGAGTGCGATGTTTGGCCTATGTTGTGTGTATATAGGAAGTGCGATGTTGGCCAAATTTGTTGTGTGTTTATTGGTGTCGTTGTTGGCCATGTTGTGTGTATATAAGGTGCGACTTTTGGCCTATGTTGTGTGTTTATAGGGAAGTGGCGATGTTGGCCTTGTTGTGTGTATATTAACCTAGGAGTGGCGATGTTGGCCTTATGTTGTGTGTATATAGGAGGCGATGTTGGCCTACATTGTGGTTGTAAATATAGTTGGTGGCGATGTTGGGCCTATGTTGTGTGTATATTTGGATGTGAATGTTGGCCTATGTTGTGTGTATATAGGAGTGTGATGTTGGCCTATGTTGTGTGTATATAGGATGTGATGTTGGCCTATGTTGTTGTGTTTATAGGAGTGCGATTTTTGTTGGCCTATGTTTGTGTGTATATAGGAGTGGCGATGTTGGGCCTATTTTTTGTTGTATAAACTAGGAGTGGCGGATGTTGGCCTATGTTGTGTGTATATAGGAGTGTGATGTTTTCCTATGTTGTTGTGGTATATATAGTGTGAGGTTGGCCTATGTTGTGTGTATATACCTAGGCGTGCGATGTTGGCCTATGTTGTGTGCATATAGGAGTGGGATGTTGGCCTATGTTTGTGTGTATATAGGAGTCCTATGTTGGCCTATGGTTGTGTTGTGTTGGGTCTATGTTGTGTTGTTAATTGGAGTGCGATGTTGTCCTAATTTGTGTGTATATAGGAGTGCGATGTTGGCCAAGGGTTGTGTGTGTTGGCCTATGTTGTGTGTATATAGGAGTGCGATGTTGAACCTATGTTGGTTGTGTTGGGCCCTGTTGTGTGGTATATAGGAGTGCCGAGTTGGCCTAGTTGTGGTGTAATATAGGAGTGCGTTGTTGGGCCTATGTTGGGTGTATATAGGAGTGCGGAAGTTGGCCTAGTTGTGTTGTATATGGGGGGCTATGTTGGCCTAATGTTGGGTGTATATTAGGAGTGCGATGTTTGGCCTATGTTGTGTGATATAGGAGGTGCGAAGGTTGGGCCTATGTTGTGTGTAATAGGAGTGCGAACGTTGGCCTATGTTGTTGTTAATATAGTGACGATGTTGGGCCCTAGTTTGTGTGTTATATTAACTAGGAGTGCGATGTTGGCCTTAATGTTGTGTGAATATAGGAGTGCGATGTTGGCCCTATGTTTTGTGTATATACTAGGAGTGCGATGTTGGCCTATGTTGTGTGGTATATAGGCGGTGCGACGTTTGGCCTATGTTGTGTGTATATAGGAGTGCGATTTGGCCTATGTTGTGTTGTATATTACTAGGAGTGCGATTGTTGGCCTATGTTGTGTGTATATAGGAGGTGATGTTGGGCCTAAATGTTGTATATCGGAGTGCGTTTTTGTTGGCATATGTTGTGTGTATATAGGAAGGTGCAACGTTGGCCTATGTTGTTTTTTGTTTTTTAGGAGTGTGAATGTTGGCCTATTGTTGTGTGTATAAAGGAGTGCAACGTTGGCCTAAGTTGTTGTGTAATATAGGTGGGTGAGTTGGCCCTATGCTGGTGTGTATAAAGGAGTTGCGATGTTTGGCCTATGTTGTGTGATATAGGAGTGTAAATGTTGGCCCTATGTTGTGTTGTATATAGGAGTGTGATGTCGGCTTATGTTATGTGTGTATATAGGAGTGTGATGTTGGCCTATGTTGTGTGTCATGTTGTGTGTATATAGGAGTGCGATGTTGGCCTATGTGGCCTATGTTGTGTGTATATAGGAGTGTGATGTTGGCCTATGTTGTGTGTATATAGGAGTGCGATGTTGGCCTATGTTGTGTGTATATAGGAGTGAAACGTTGGCCTATGTTGTGTGTATATAGGAGTGCGATGTTGGCCTATGTTGTGTGGTATAGGTTTAGTGCGATGTTGGCATATGTTGTGTCTATATAGGAGTGCGACGTTGGTCTATGTTGTGTGTATATAGGAGTGCGATGTTGGCCTATGTTGTGTGTATATCTAGGAGTGCGATGTGGCCTATGTTGTGTGTATATAGGAGTGCGATGGTTGGCCTGTTGCTGTGTGTGTATATAGGAGTGCGATGTTGGCATATGTTGTGTGTATATAGGAGTGCGACGTGGCCTCCTATGTTGTTTGTATATAGGAGTGCGATGTTGGCCTATGTTATGTGTATATAGTGCGGACGTGGCCTATGTAGTGTGTATATAGGAGTGCGATGCTGGCCTATGTTGTGTGTATATAGGAGTGCGATGTTGGCCTATGTTGTGTGTTTATAGGAGTGCGATGTTGGCCTATGTTGTGTGTATATAGGAGTGAAACGTTGGCCTATGTTGTGTGTATATAGGAGTGTGATGTTGGCCTATGTTGTGTGTATATAGGAGTGCGATGTTGGCATATGTTGTGTGTATATAGGAGTGCGACGTTGGTCTATGTTGTGTGTATATAGGAGTGCGATGTTGGCCTATGTTGTGTGTATATACTAGGAGTGCGATGTTGGCCTATGTTGTGTGTATATAGGAGTGCGATGTTGGCCTATGTTGTGTGTATATAGGAGTGCGATGTTGGCATATGTTGTGTGTATATAGGAGTGCGACGTTGGCCTATGTTGTTTGTATATAGGAGTGCGATGTTGGCCTATGTTATGTGTATATAGGAGTGCGACGTTGGCCTATGTAGTGTGTATATAGGAGTGCGATGCTGGCCTATGTTGTGTGTATATAGGAGTGCGATGTTGGCCTATGTTGTGTGTTTATAGGAGTGCGATGTTGGCCTATGTTGTGTGTATATAGGTGTGCGATGTTGGCCTATGTTGTGTGTATATAGGAGTGCGATGTTGGCCTATGTTGTGTGTATATAGAAGTGTGATGTTGGCCTATGTTGTGTGTATATACTAGGAGTGCGATGTTGGCCTATGTTGTGTGTATATAGGAGTGCGATGTTTACCTATGTTGTGTGTATATAGGAGTGTGATGTTGGCCTATGTTGTGTGTATATAGGAGTGCGACGTTGGCCTATGTTGTGTGTATATAGGAGTGCGATGTTGGCCTATGTTGTGTGTATATAGGAGTGCGATGTTGGCCTATGTTGTGTGTATATACTAGGAGTGCGATGTTGGCCTTGTGTGATATAGGAGAGATTGTGTGTGTGGAGTATAGGAGTGTGGTGTGTATGTTAGGAGGAGTGCCGATGTTGCCCTGATGTGATATAGGAGTGTGATGTTGGCCTATGTTGTGTGTATATAGGAGCTATGGTTGGCCTAGTGTGTGTGTTGGCTATGTTGTGTGATATAGGAGTGCTGATGTTGTCCTATGTGATGTGTATATAGGAGTGCGATGTTGGCCTATGTTGTGTGTGTTGGTCTATGTTGTGTGTATATAGGAGTGCGATGTTGACCTATGTTGTGTGTGTTGGCCTGTTGTGTGTATATAGGAGTGCGATGTTGGCCTATGTTGTGTGTATATAGAGTTGCGAGGTGGCTATGTTGTGTGTATATAGGAGTGCTGTTTATGTTGTGTGGTACCTATGTGTGTAGCGATGTTGGCCTATGTTGTGTGTATATAGGAGTGCGATGTTGGCCTATGTTGTGTGTGTATATGGAGTGCGATGTTGGCCTGATGTTGTGTGTTATATAGGTGCGATGTTGGCCTATGTTGTGTGTATATAGGTGAGTGCTGATGTTGCCTATGTTGTAGTGTATATAGGAGTGCGATGTTGGCCTATGTTGTGTGTATAGGAGTGCGATGTTGGCCTATGTTGTGTGTATATAGGAGTGCGATGTTGGCCTATGTTGTGTGTATATAGGAGTGCGATGTTGGCCTATGTTGTGTGATATACTAGGAGTGCGATGTTGGCCTTTGTTGTGTATATGTTGTGCGATGTGCCTATGTTGTGTGTATAGGATGTGCGATGTTGGCCTATGTTGTGTGTATATAGTGTGCGATGTTGGCCTATGTTGTGTGTATGGAGTGCGATGATGTCCTATGTTGTGTGATATGGATGCAGGATGTTGGCCTATGTTGTGTGATATAGGATGTGCGATGTTGGCCTATGTTGTGTGTATATAGGAGTGTGATGTTGGCCTATGTTGTGTGTATATACTAGGAGTGTGATGTTGGCCTATGTTGTGTGTATATAGGAGTGTGATGTTGGCCTATGTTGTGTGTATATAGGAGTGTGATGTTGGCCTATGTTGTGTGTATATAGGAGTGTGATGTTGGCCTATGTTGTGTGTATATAGGAGTGCGATGTTGGCCTATGTTGTGTGTATATAGGATGTGACGTTGGCCTATGTTATGTGTATAGGAGTGCGATGTTGGCCTATGTTGTGTGTATATAGGAGTGTGATGTTGGCCTATGTTGTGTGTATATAGGAGTGTGATGTTGGCCTAGTGTTGTATATGGAGTGTGATGTTCCTAGGATTGTGTGATGTTGGCCTATGTTGTGTGATGTTGGCTATGTTGTGTGTATATAGGATGTGTGATGTTGGCCTATGTTGTGTGTATATAGGAGTGTGATGTTGGCCTATGTTGTGTGTATATAAGGAGTGTGATGTTGGCCTATGTTGTGTGTATATATAGGAGTGTGATGTTGGCTATGGTTGTGTGTATATAGGTGTGCGATGTTGGCCTAATGTTGTGTGTATATAGGAGTGTGATGTTGGCCTATGTTGTGTGTATATAGGGTGTGATGTTGGCCTATTGTTGGTGGTGTATATAGGAGTGTGACGGTTGGCCTATGTTGTGTGTATATAGGAGTGTGATGTTGGCCTACATTGTGTGTATATACTAGGAGTGTGATGTTGGCCTATGTTGTGTGTATATAGGAGTGTGACGTTGGCCTATGTTGTGTGTATAGGAGCTGTGATGTTGGCTATGTTGTGTGTATATACTAGGAGTGTGATGTTGGCCTATGTTGTGTGTATATACTAGGAGTGTGATGTTGGCCTATGTTGTGTGTATATAGGAGTTGCGATGTTGGCTACCATTGTGTGTATATAGGAGTGCGATTGTTGGCCTATGTTGTGTGTTATAGGAGTGTGATGTTGGCCTATGTTGTGTGTATATAGGAGTGCGATGTTGGCCTATGTTGTGTGTATATAGGAGTGTGATGTTGGCCTATGTTGGTGTGTATATTAGGAGTGCGATGTTGGCCTCATTGTGTGTGTATATAGAGTGCGACGTTGGCTATGTTGTGTTGTATATATGAGTGCGAATGTTGGGCTATGTTGTGTATATAGGAATGCGATGTTGGCCTATGTTGTGTGTGTTGGCCTATGTTGTGTGTATATAGGAGTGCGACGTTGGCCTATGTTGTGTGTATATAGGAGTGCGATGTTGGCCTATGTTGTGTGTATGACAAAATGTAATGGTAATGATTTGATTTCGCGGGACAGATACATAAACGTCAGTATTTTTGACAACAAAATGCAAATTTATTGCAGAATAAGTTTAATGTAAATGTTAAAACTATTTTAATTCAGATGCAATGTATAGTAAAGTATAAATGGACTAGATTTGAGAATTACAGGCTTGTGAACTGTGCTGATTGATGACCGGGACATGCCCATTTGGTGCACCACACGTATGTCAACAACAGAAAATAATAACTAAACACACATAACAAGAATTGTAAATACTGTTTTCTTAATAGATTGGCATAATACATAGTTTCTTTACTGAAAAAAATTTCCTTATAAATGGTGTGATTTGTCAGTAAATTACACCGGGACACCAGATGTACTATAAAATATAGAATCACTGATGTAGGAGTGCGATGTTGGCCTATGTTGTGTGTATATAGGAGTGCGATGTTTGCCTATGTTGTGTGTATATAGGAGTGCGATGCCTGGTAATTGTACATATACAGGTGTGTGTAGAGGGGTGTTACCTTCATACTCCTCCTCGTCTTCGAGGTCGGAGGGAGCCACCATGTTCATGAGACAGAGGACCTCGGTGGCGGGCCCCGCTCCTTGCTGCAGGTTCAGCCCTGGGATCTGCACCTGCACTGTCATCGCCTGTGCAGACTTCGCCCCCACGCTCGCCCGCTGCACGATCAGCTTCTTGTCGCCCAGCTGCATCCCATTCAGACCTGCACACGCCTGGGGCATAGGGACGACACGGGTAATATGTGACTGTCACTGGAGAAATTGGGCTTCTGGGTTTTGTGACCAGTGTAGATCCATATCAAATAGCACACTCCTGTAGCCTGATAAGTATCTATATTGCTTGTTAGAAGAATGATGGGTGTTTGATGGTGAACAATGCAGATCCTGAGCAGACTGTGCGGATGCACAGGCTGATCTGGATCTACACTGGTCACAAATCCCATATGCCCCATTTCTCCAGTCACAGCCACATATGATAATGGGCGAGAAAAGTGGATAAAATAGATTCCTCCTTCAAATGGAGATATTTAATGATCAGACACGTACAATGTACAACAACAAGAACAAAGTGTGCCCAAACACATTGTTACTGTGATAAACCAGTACAACCATACTATTCTAAACATTGTGACCCTTTTTGCTTGTGGAATGAGTTGTGTAGTGGATACAACCGCACGGCAATGAAACAAGGGGTAACTGAAACTTTTGCAAGATTAGTTTGTCATTCCGTTGTATGACACTTTTGAATAGTTCGCTATGCATGTGTAAAGATTCATGAAAATATTGGTCAAGTAACGAGTCGGCAAAAAAGTAAAATGTAAAAATAGCAGAATTTTTATGTGTTCCGAGAACAAATTCAACAAGGGAATCGTTATCACTAAGCTAATCCCCTCGCTGGCAGCCTTGATACTAAAAAAAAAAATGCCTTACAAACTAGATTGGTCAGTAAGCGAGGCTTACGGAATACCCCCCGTGGGGGCCCAGGTACCCCTAAAATATGTAAAAATTTACAAGTGTGTGGGCTTGTGACTCTGGGCTTAGCGGGAGCGGCATGCACGTGAATTTGTCACAGGGTGGTAGAGGTCCATTGGAGCAATGCGTGTGTGAAATGTGAAGCAGATCTGAGCAAGGAAATAGAAGTTATAACCGACTTCTCTGATGTTAAGTTTTGTAAAGAGACTAAGTATATGACATTCACCTCGAGATCAGCGGGAATTTGTCACAGCATGATAGTAGAGCCTTAGAGGAATGCATGCATGAAATATTAAGAATTTTCAATGAAAGAAATAGAAGTTATAACATATTTCTCTGATGTTAAGTTTTGAAAAGAGACCAAGTATGTGACCTTGACCTTGACATCAGCGGGGGGTTGGACAGTCGTAGATTTGTCACAGCATGATAGTACAACCTTAGAGGAATGCACAAGTGAAATAATATAAGAATTTTCAATGAAGGAAATAGAAGTTATAACTTATTTCTCTGATGTTAAGTTTTGTAAAGAGACTAAGTATTTGACCTTGACATTGGGATCAGCGGGGGTTGGACGGTCGTGGATTTGGCACAGCATGGTAGTAGAGCCTTACAGGAATGCACAAGTGAAATATTAAGCATTTTAGATGAAGGAAATAGAAGTTATAACAATATTTCTCTGATGTTAAGTTTTGTAAAGAGACTAAGTATTTGACCTTGACCTTGGGAACAGCGGGGGTTGGACGGTCGTGGATTTGGCACAGCATGGTAGTAGAGCCTTACAGGAATGCATGTGTGAAATATTAAGCATTTTAGATGAAGGAAATAGAAGTTATAACAATATTTCTCTGATGTTAAGTTAAATTGTAAAGAGACTAAGTATTTGACCTTGACCTTGGGATCAGCGGGTGTTGGACGGTCGTGGATTTGGCACAGCGTGGTAGTGGAGCCTTACAGGAATGCATGTGTGAAATATTAAGCATTTTAGATGAAGGAAATAGAAGTCATAACAATATTTCTCTGATGTTAAGTTTACGGACGCACAGACGGACGGACGGACGGACATTCTTACAAATGGATACTTATGTGGCTTATCACATGTTAAATATTAGCCACATAAAACGATTTTTAGCCACATAAAAGGATTTTTTAGGTGGCTAATTGTAACCAACCCTATCCTTTACTAAGTCCATAACCCTGTGGGGCTAGCCACATAAGTACCCTAATGTGTGCCCGGACGGACGGACGGACGAGACGTACATTGTGAGGTTACTAACCCTAACCCATCCTAAATCAAACCCCGTAAACATCAATCGTACAGAAAAAAACAACCCCACAAGACAAAATAACCCCACAAGAGCAATTTATAACGGGGTTAAAACGGAATAAGCATCTCTTAACAAGTCCATCACTGTGTGGTTAACCTCACAATGTAGCTCGCGTCTGTACGGACGGACGGACGGACGGACGGAGGACGGACAACCTGACTCCAGTATACCCCCACCCCACAACTCGTTGCGGGGGGTATAACAATGTGAACGGAAGTCCTCATTGACCTCGACCTTGGGTGGTCTGACGTGGGTCGCATGCAAAACAAAAGCACTATCCCTAGCCACACATTGTGACCAAGAATTATCAAAATTGGTGAAGCGGTTCATGAGTTATTGAACAAGAGCTCCGCGGAGCAAAATGTCCCGCCTGGCGCAGTTTGATAATATATGGAGCTTTTAATAACCTTGGGGTTAGTGAGCACCATGGGCTTTCTGTAGAATGATGCGGGATGTTGTTACAAATGCATGTATGGAATATTAAAGCATAAACGGAGCGTTAACTTTTCCAAACACGTAAATTTCTAAGTCAGTGACCTTGACCTTTGGGGTTAGCGGGCACCATGGGCTTTCTGTAGAATCATGCGGGATGTTGCTACAAATGCATGTATGGAATATTAAAGCATAAACTGAGCGTTAGTTTTTCCAAACACGTAAATTTCTAAGTCAGTGACCTTGACCTTTGGGGTTAGCGGGCACCATGGGCTTTCTGTAGGTATCACTGTGCTAAATATAGTACACATCGGCCAGGGGGTATGCTTTTGTAGTCCGGTATAAAAAAATAGTGCAGACGTTTTGAGGCCACAGACCCAGTTTGCTTGTAAATCCTGATCCATTACAGCCCAATTTTACTTGAGAAACATGTTGGGGTGTTTTTAACACCAGTTTCCAGCATATTTCTAGCATTTAAAAGAAATTACTGAGCCTGCTTGTCACGTGATGTGACCACTACGTCACATGACACTTTGATGATAAACAAAATGGCGGACAGGACAATGTTGAAATTTTCTTTCTTAGGAGTAAGTGAACATATTGTTTAATTAGTGAAAATCCGGTGCAGACAGGTTGCAGGTTATGAACAGGTAGGTTCCACAGCATCCATACGAATAGTGAAAGTGTGAGAGAATGGCCATATTTGGAGGAATCGGTTAAGCTGTATAGTAAAACTAATTGGTGGTTGCTAGCCTGTAGAATGATGCGGGATGTTGTTACAAATGCATGTATGGAATATTAAAGCATATAAACTGAGCGTTAACTTTTCCAAACACGGAAATTTCTAAGTCAGCGACCTTGACCTTTGGGGTTTGCGGGCACCATGGGCTTTCTGTAGAATGATGCGGGATGTTGTTACAAATGCATGTATGGAAAATTAAAGCATAAACTGAGCGTTAACTTTTGCAAACACGCAAATTTCTAATTCAGCGACCTTGACCTTTGGGGTTAGCAGGCACCATGGGATTTCTGTAGAATGATGTGGGATGTTGTTACAAATGCATGTATGGAATATTAAAGCATTCCATTGAGGGAAACAGAAGTTACAATGAATTAACCTGAGCGTTAAGTTTTAGAAACAGAGCTAATCGCAAAAACTTAACGTTGAATGCATGTGAAAAGTAGGTCAATGAACCATGAAAACTAGGTCAAGGTCACATGGGCTCCCTCTGTGTGAGATGGTTACACCACAGTGTTGATGTATACCGAAGCATTCTATCAAGGAAAACAGAAGTTGTAATACATTAAACCGAGCGTTAACTTTTCCAAACACGGAAATTTCTAAGTCAGTGACCTTGACCTTTGGGGTTAGCGGGCACAATGGGATTTCTGTAGAATGATGCGAGATGATGTTACAAATGCATGTATGGAATATTAAAGCATTCCATTGAGGGAAACAGAAGTTACAATGAACTAACCGGAGCGCTAAGTTTTAGAAACAGAGCTAAACGCAAAAACTTAACGTTGAATGCATGTGAAAAGTATGTCAATGAACCATGAAAAGTAGGTGAAGGTCACATGGGTTCCCTCTGTGTAAGATGGTTACACCACAGTGTTGATGTATACCAAGTATGGAGGTCGTAGGAGTTATAGTTTTCTGGAAACTGAGCTAAACGCAAAAACTTAACGTGAAATGTTGACGCCGCCGCCGCCTCCGCCACCGCCGGACGGAAAAGCAATGCCTATGTCCCGCTTCTGCTAAAGCAGGCGGGACAAAAATGAAAGGTGTTACTAACGTACGCACGTACATGAACTAACACTATATCCCATCTTGCCTATCAGCGAGGGGATAATAATATTTTGATATCCCCAGCAGAAAGAAGCTAGCACAGTACACAGCATAAACCAATCTGTCCAATGTATTTCTATGACGTCGTCACAATTTAGTACAGGATAATATGAAGTTGACTGGTGCTATCCAATATTATTCACTCCAACTGAAAGTGATAAAACTTGTACACAATGCAATGTTACATATCATAAAATCTCTGGAATAACGTTCATCATTTAAACGTGTGCAGTCGAGTGTTCATTTGAACAAATAATCATGGCGTGTAGATGATCAACAGCCAAGTTCATTGAAGCTTGATGTATTTTGAGAATTCATTTAATACTGTGAAACCATCCAAATTTAGATATTGAGCTGGCCATTATTATGCGTTTTGTATACATGTTCGGACCAACAGAAACAGGTGAGGAAGTAGTTGGTGATTGTACAGGTCGATCAACTCCTACACAGATCGCCCATCTTCATTGACCTCTCACCATGTCATACATATGGAATAACTTTGCAACCCCCAAAAAACGTCAATGCAAAACCATCAGTGTTTCATAGCAAATTTGAAAAGTTTATGTTATTCAACTTTCAAGAAACATTGTGATATAATTGGTACAAATTACAGTGATATGTTTGCGGTGACTTGGCGAGCAAAATATTGAATAAATAATTCCCATAGAGGCCAATACTGGCAGTGCTGAAATGACATATTGTATAAGTAGCAAAGCCATATTTAAGTCAAAGGGAAACCACAATGTCATTCCTTATTTGTCATTGAGACTGGAGAAATGGGGCCTATAGGTTAGGCAACCGATGGTCACAAATGCCATACACCCCATTTCTCCAGTCGCAGCCATATTTATGACACGTGTCGTGTGCCTGTGTGCCGCTGCATGGTTGCCGTGGCTACCCACCTGGTCAGTGATGGCGGGCCGGTTGGGATCGCCCATCTCCACGTACTCACAGAAGGCGTAGCCCTTGGAGAGTCCCGTCGCGCTGTCCTTCACCAGGTTGAACGCCTTCAGGGGCCCGAATGACGTGAGCAGCTCCTTAACCTACAATGACACGGACACACCATGCTTTATATCCCCATAGTTGTGTAGTGGATACAACCGCACGGCAATGAAACAAGGGGTGACTGAAACTTTTGCAAGATTAGAGTTTGTCATTCCTTTGTATGACACACTTTTGAATAGTCATCTATGCATGTGTAAAGATTCATGAAAATATTGGTCAAGTAACGAGTCGGCAAAAAAGTAAAATGTAAAAATAGCAGAATTTTTATGTTCCGAGAACAAATTAAACAAGGGAATCGCTATCACTAAGCTAATCCCCTCGCTGGCAGCCTTGATACTAAAAAAAAAAAATGCCTTACAAACATTACAAACAATGTGAACGTAAGTCCTCATTGACCTCGACCTTGGGCGGTCTGACGTGGGTCACATGCAAAACAAAAGCACTATCCCTAGCCACACATTGTGACCAAGAATTATCAAAATTGGTGAAGCAGTTCATGAGTTATTGAAAAATGAAAGGTGTTACTAACGTATGCACGTACATGAACTAACGCTAATACCCATCTTGCCTATCAGTGAGGGGATAATAATATTTATACTTTTGGGTAAAATGTCCACAAAAGCTTGAAAACGGTGTATTTTATATCCCAAATTTAGTATTGAAGATACAAGAGTGACCAAATTATATGGAAAATAGGCCAGGATGACAGTAGGTCGCGATACACACCTCTGGCTCATGATTATGTGTAAAAGTATGGTGGCTGTGTGCCAAATAATATTCAAAATAGAAGTTTGACAAAAACTTTAACCGGACGGCACTACCAGAGTGACAACATAACCTCGTTGAATAACCAAACTAAAAATAGAAAATATGTATTAAAGATAAAAGGTACTCACACAGAAAATAATGAACTTTAAATGCCGTCTCATTTGTATTAATTTGCCCATTTATTTGGTAGCATTCCTCCACATGTACTACGAGCCGTCCTGGCGGCTAGGCCCATTGACTGGCTGGATACAGCCAACAGCCGACAACAGATTACTGCAGCAGCCAACAATATTCACATTGACATTGTACTTCTCTTAAATTACAGTAATTATGTTTTAGGGCACGACTATGATCGATCAAAGTGAAATTCCACTTCATTCACCCACCTCATTAATGTCAATAACAGCACACTCTAAACAATTCACAGCACAGTCCTAGGAATTGTGAAAAAAAATTGAAATGAAAACAAACTTTTTCAATTTTTGCAATTAAATAATGCAATGTAAATCGTTATTGAGTTTAGTGAGCTAAGGTTATTTTTTATGAAATAATCCAGATAAAACAAATGTGATCTGCGCTTTGTTACCGAGACTCCTTAAAAACGTTCTAAACTCCAGTCCTGCAGACAAGACAGTTACAGGTCTTCGACTGCACACCTGTAGCCGATTTAATCACAATTGCAAAGCATACTTATCTAGCAAATGCATTATTTCATACAGAACTAACGATTGCATATATTTGATGATTAAAAGTATGCAGAATTATTATACTGAATTTATTACATTATCACAGTCAAAATAGAAAATTTCTTCCTCACGGACACAACACCCACAGCTGGTGCCTGGCACCCACACGGCAGATCATGTGGTGCCAGGTGTGAAGATTCAGCGATAACCCTTTCACCCCTAAGTAACTGGAATGGACTGTGATATGTTCATTTTGCAACCAATTCAACCATCACAAAATGATTTTCAGACTAGACCATTTATGAAAAGGGGTGTTTTTTGTTCTCAAAAATATGAAAATTACTTGCAAAAAGTGCAGATCCTGATGAGCCGACTACAGTATTTGCCAATACCACTATACAGGTCTGTACTGTTGAAAGGGTTAAGGTTATGGAGACGGGTACGGATGGTTTCATTGTTAATATGTGCATACGCACTACTGATTGTATGGGGTATAACCTCCATTTAAGAACACGGTCATACAAACAGGTGACTGGGTAGAACCAGCCTGAACACAGTAATGACACATAACCCAATCGCTGCAGTGATGTTTTACTACCAGCAGGGGTGACTGTGTGTGGGGAAAAGGTTGAGACATTGATGACAAACCAACTGGACCTCACAGCACGAGGCCCACATACGCCTTAACCACTAAACCAGCCCGCCTCCCCGGGGAGAATGGAGAGGAAAGGCTACATACACTACATATGGAACAATTCATTTCATGACACAAGTGGAGGTTTAGAAAATCTTCACCGGACAGACGATGCTGGAGGAAAACAGCCATGCGCAAGGTTAGAGAAGGAACTGGGAACTGGCCGGCCGCAGTACCCAGTATATGATGGAATACACTATATCACGACGGCAGTGTTACCATCCAGCACATTTCATCATATCCTGGTCTACATATTTCACCAGTTGCAAAAATATTTGGTTTGTAAATTATCATGCCAAAGCTAGATGGCTGTGGCCCGCATGTCGTGTCCACGGAGGCTTTGATAGTATACCGAAAAACTTTAACCGCGGACGCACGTACGTACAGACGTACGCCAATGTGCCGACTATATTGCGCTGTCCGCAAGCGGGATGCGACAAAAATTGATGTTTGCAATGACTTTAGTGCATTTGCTATAGATGGATGTAAACATGGCAATTATATATGACCCAAATCAACAGAACACGATATTGGTATAAGGATAACTTACCTCTCGACTTCAAACTAGCTAAGGCTAGATTTAACCATTAACCCACCCTCTCCACCCTAACATATAGTACCCTCCCCACCCTAACCTTAGTACCCTCCCCACCCTAACATATAGTACCCTCCCCACCCTAACCTTAGTACCCACCCAGTCGGCCATAGATCAACATACAGACACAGGTTGTCAAGTGAGGGTCTGAGCTTACGTTAATGTAGAACTTGCCTGCGGCTCTTGGAGACATTTAAGGATTAACTCAACCTCCTCCCCTATGCTAGGGAATAAAGGGGGAAAAAAACAGAAAGAGATTAATATGTATTCATACAGCATACAGTGTATACATAATCTCCTGATCAAAAGTCGTGTTTACATGCCTCAGTAGACGGCCAATTGTGACAATACATGTGCTATTCTTTCACTGATGTTTAACAACAACCTAACATTGAATCACGTCATTAACTACATTCCTTTCGCAAAGAAAGTTATTTTATCAGAAATTTTATTATTAAAGCCATATTATTAACAATTTTTGGAACAATAAATATAAATTTCTGAAAATGAATTTGCCTGAAAGAGAATGCTGAAAAAAATCTTGCGGAGTGTCGCTGAAAAGGTGCGGAGGCTGAAAGGCGGACCCTGAAACAGATGGGGAGTTTCTGCTTTGGAAAATATGCCAGGCATTTTTTGAAAAGATGTTTTTAATAATTGATTTTGCCAAGATATTATTTGAATGACCAGTTTTCTGTATGTGCTGTGTATGCCATGCAGCAGGACAGTATAAAGATAAGCACCCGGACCTTGCCAATGACCACCATGTATATAACCAGCACCCGGACCTTGCCAATGACCACCATATATATAACCAGCACCCGGACCTTGCCAATGACCACCATGTATATAACCAGCACCCGGACCTTGCCAATGACCACCATATATATAACCAGCACCCGGACCTTGCCAATGACCACCATATATATAACCAGCACCCGGACCTTGCCAATGACCACCATATATATAACCAGCACCTGGACCTTGCCAATGACAACCATAACAATTTGTATCTACAATACTTTGTAGAGCAAATGTAGAAATGTAGAACAGAATTCTTCAACTACAGCAACGTTCAAGTTTGATGTCAACAATGAGACACTAAAACAGAAATTAAATGAAACCTACAATAGTGATGGTCCTCACGAAAATCAGCTCTATTGACGATTTCATTTCATCGAGACAGGGAAGTATTCCAAAGCCACTGCTCACCAAGAGCGACCGACCAGTACATTTGCAATGCCACTGATATCAACTTCAAGGCCCAAATCACCGACATATCACAGAACAGTGAGAACAATATAGCATAAGCCTTAATGAAAGCCGTCACCTACTGCCGCAGTACACGTAGAGCGATTAGAACTGAATTCTGCAACTGAGCAATGATCACGTTTGATGTGAACATTCAGACAATAAAACAGATGTGAGGAACATATCTCTATTGTATGTTTCATTTCATCAAGAGGTTATCAGTGAAGTGTATCAGAACGCACTGCTCACCAACAGAACGCACTGCTCACCAAGAGACCAAGATATTTGCATTGCAACTAATGTCACCTTCAAGACCAAGATCACCTGGGGGCTGTTTCACTAAACTTTGTACGACTAAAATGTTCATAAGTTATGATAGTCTGTAAATTTCACATTAACAATGTTTTCTTGTAAACAATTATTGGATTTACATTTATTTAGCATATGCTGCATATGCAGCCTATGCTCAATAAATGTAAATCCATCAATTGAAATTTCCAGACGATTCTAAATTTGCACTAACAAACATTTTAGTCGTACAAAGTTTAGTGAAACGGGCCGCAGGCACCTACTGCCACAGTACATACACAGGTCACACAGAACTGTCAAAAAATCCATGTCTATCCATCGCGATATAATTTTCACATTGAAAGTCAGAAAAAAATATTTTGGTAGGTATTTGGATTGGCTGAAACAGAAGTTGCTGGAAGAGAATAGCACTGTACTGCACGCAGCATCGTGTCGCGAGTGGCTAGCCGCGACAACAAACCTGGAAGGGCCTGTAAACAACAGACGTGAGTGGACCACGGCCCCGCGGCCACACCTACCTGGTCCTCGTTCAGGTAGTTGGGCAGACCCCCCAGGAAGATCTTGTTGGCGGAGTCCTGCACCACCGTCGACACCACACCTGCCAACCACAAAAATGATGAGTGATTAGAAAACTTAACGACCATGTACTCGCTGCTCATGCTCACAATCAGCAAGAAGGATTGATCGAGCTGTGACGAACCGACTGCCAGAGTACATATTTAGAGAATATACAGTCGAGCACCAGTATCTCGATGATATCCCATATCTCGATGATTCACTAAGTTCCGAATTATATCCTTATTTGTTTAATATAAATTTCCTCTGCTATCTCGACCATGCCCTATCTCGTATATGTTCTCTATCTCGACTGTTCATTCTGTCCCCCCCGTATAAAAATACGTTAAAAATGTCTTCGCTATCTCGATCACATAAACGCTTGGATAAATCGCAAAAGTGCCTGACTGCCAAGATCGATTTGGTCGACACCAATTTTCCAAACATATTATCAAACAAAACAAAATAATTTCACACCTACCTCAGGTTGTTTGCTTAATTAGTCTACCTGGATATATTTGTGTGTTTGTTACGATTCATTAAACATATCACGCTGGTCATTTATGCAAGTCACTGAGATTTGTTACGCCACCTTGTAATGTTGATTAGCTTACTACCTTTGGTCATTAGTTAATTGGTGATTCTTTACTCGTGGTGTAATTGGTAAAATGATTTCATATTTTTCGAAAAAAAATTTGACCATGTCTCTTCATCGCGATCCCGAACCTTGTCCTATCTCGACTTGTTGGACGATCTCCCTTCGACTTCGAGATACTGGTGCTCGACTGTATGCTTGTAAAGTCTCAAAATCATGGACGCATTTAAGTCTCTCCAGTGAAGCTCAAATTTCCCGATCTGATTTTTTTTCAAACTTTTTTCATGCAACTCATGTTGTCATGATGTATCAATGACTGGGCGGATATTGCCATTATGTATCAATGATTGGGCCAATGTTGCCAGTATGTGTCAATGCAACTTTTCATGCAATAATTTTTTTAGGAACCTGTTTGATGATGTTCTACACATATCTGAATATGCTAGGATATAAACGGCAAATGTACAGCAGCTAACTTCAAGTGTGACAAAGGCTGCTTAGATAGAAACAATTTGTTATGAGCTCAGATTTATGATCACCAGACTTAAGCTTTTGCAGTTGCTCGAAAGTAAAATGTATAAAAAATTATTTACTGAATTGATGGTAAATCACTATCTTCTGAATCATGTAAGGCAGCCAATAGATCAGTCTGACATCACTGAAATTGGAGAATCACGAGTAACTTTCCTTAGAACCACCTGTGGGGTATCATAGCACAAGATAGGTGTAGATTGTTGGCTTGACGCCACATTCACAGTTTAAACTAAGCAACATGACGACAAACTAATAAATCCCACACAAGAAAGCAGTGCTAAGGGAAATTATGTGGTATTTTCTAACTTCTGTAACCTATTTATAAGACTGGTGTATACACAGTTGAATGGCGCGCTGGCTTCGATACACATTTCAGTTGTGTGGGGTTTGCGGTTACCTGGCACGGCGACGGACGGGTTTTCCGACATTCCAGGGAGAACCTGGTAGTCGCGCGGCCGCCGGATCTTCAGCGACTGGCCCTGGAAGTTGATGCCGTCAAACGCCATTGCCTGGGTTGTCTCGTCCACCGACCGGAACTACAACACAGCATACACATGTGACACATTCACCGATATATAGACTGTGAGAAACCACACACACACGATACATTCACTGATACATATACCGTATCTAATGTCAGCTCTTACTGAACACATTCCACAATACATGGACAGTCTCTGTCGGTATGTTAGGCTGCCGTACTCATATTACAAAGGTATTCGAATATACAATAGATTGTATATTATTAAAGCAAAGTACCAATTTCTGCCTCCATTTGATTCTTATCAGCTCAATTATACTATACATATGAAGAATATCAGGCTTAAACACATAGGAAAAGTAAATTTCTCCCCAATTTAATAACTCCAAGGCCAAAGGGTTTAACGTCCAACAACAGCTAAGGTTAAGTAGGCACAATGGAAAAAGTGAATGGGTCCAACATCCCAGCAACAGCTACGGTCATTTAGGGACAAGCTCCTGGTTTCAAGTCCAGTGAGATGGAACTACTACCAAAGTATTGTTATCATGCCTATGGCGTGGATCGACCCCCTGACCATCGGTCTGGGAGTCCACTGCCCTACGTCTATGAAGCAATGTGCATCACCTCAAGGAAGGCGAAGTTCTTGTCGAGGTTGATCTGCACGGCGATCACAGGGTTTCCCTCAGCCTGGGCCAGCCCGCTCATCTTCATCTGCTGGTTGAAGAAGTCCATCATCGCCTCCTGTAACACACCCACCATCAATACAGGCTTCTATAATAGGCCAGATGGGATTTATCACCAGTGTTGATAGCTCCTGACCAAACAACACTCCTGTAGCCTTATAATGATCTATATTGAGCGTTAGAAACAGGACGAGTGTTTCATTGATGGAATGGCAGTGCAGATCTTGATCAAACAGCCGATGCACAGGCTGATCTCAGGTGATTCTAGCGTGTCTTGGATGGTCAATTATTGTTTGTATATACATGAAACACCTTTCTAAACAATGTACAAAACAATTCAAATGCGCACAGGTGTAATAATAATAGTACTTAGAAAGGTGTAAAACTCCCATTCGCCACCATTGTCAGAGCGGCCACACGAAGACTAAATTCAAGTAGTCCTGTCGGACTCGCATATACAACGCGTTACAGCGTGTCGAAACAGCTGTTTGGGGTGAATTTTTTACATAAAGTTGACAGTTACCAATACATTAACATACATCTAAAAGATGTTGAGGGTAAACTGCACTAAAAACGCGTCTCACTAACATAAATTCAAACTTTTTTTATATTCTATCTGAAATTTATAGCGCTGGGGTATCTTGTTTTTGAAATTGAGTAGCTGGGGCAGCCCAGCGCTATAATGGGCTGGGGAAAGGCCTGTGTAACTACTGACCTCCGTGACTCCAAAGGGAATATTGCCGACGTAGAGGCGGCGGGCCTGTCGGCTGATGGCACTGCCCGCGAACGGCACGGTCGTGTTGGTGAGGGCAACGTTCGGCACGGAGATCGTCTGGGGGATCTGTCCCGCTGCTACAACAACAACTCGCACGTCACGGCAGGCGAACACGTCATTCAGTGCGAATTTACAATTACTGTGAATCGGGCAAAAGCTTTGTGGTTTCTCTCACATTGAAGGTAAACACTTCCTGCACATATCGGAGACAAAGTGCCAGTAAAGTAATTGTTCAAGTTACAGAGGTTACCTTCAAATTCTGGCAGGATGAAGAAACTTGTACAATGTTTTTTTAATCCTTTCACCCCTAAATAACTGCAAAACGAGCAGATCCTGGTGAAACAGCTTGTCATGAGCCGGCTCATCTGGATCTACACTGTTTGGTAACTCCGCTATAGAGGGCTGTAGTGTTGAAAGGGTAAGGAATAAAGGCGGTTGACATCCAAATTTTGCATATCTGCTTGCATGATGGTTAACCTACCCTGTTGTCATCCAGATTGCATTGATCAAGTTTATTCTTGGTTGAAACAAGGCTAACAGTCTCAACCAAGAAGGACACAGGGTGGTTAGCCATAGATGTGAACTACTGTTGAAGTTTGGTAAATATCATATTAGTAGATATGCAAAATGTGCATGTAGGTCTACAATTGTTAACGCCCACGACCGCTGTAACGCACGCCAATAATGCTAACCTATATAGACATCACCACTGAATACTGAGTGAATATCAGATGTGACCGTGTGAAAATGAGACCAGGTGTGACATGTCTGTCTGTCCAATGACATGTTGTACACAGCAGCGCCAGTTCTACTACTTACACTGCATAGCCTTGTACTGCATGGGTGTCATGTGCTCGGAGCCGGGCGGCGGCACGTCCCAGTATTTGTACGGCTTCCGTTTCCTCGATGTCCGCGGTCCCCTCTCACGGGATCGACTGGAAAGGAAAGCAAGAAATCTGTACCACTGATGGAACTATCCCTCAAATGTTTTAACGCCAATTTCTATGTCATTTCACATTGACCGCGAGAACAGGGGCAACATGCGTGAACATATGGATGATGACAAGTATATGAAGTGAGCCAGACTTCAAGCTCCCCCCACCAGTTACAGTTTAAAAGTTACATGGCAAAATTAATTAGGCCGATGTTGCCATGACGTGTCACTGAGTGGGTCAATGTTGTTATGATGTATCAATGACTGGGTCAATCTTGCCATTATGTGTCACTGATTGGGTCAATGTTGTCATGATGTATCAATGACTGGGCCGATATTGCCATTATGTATGAATGATTGGGTCAATGTTGCCATTATTTATCAATGATTGGGCCAATGCTGCCATTATGTGTCAATGATTGGGCCACTGCTGCCATTATGTGTCAATGATTGGGCCAATGCTGCCATTATTTATCAATGATTGAGCCAATGCTGCCATTGCGTCAATGATTGGGCCAATGCTGTCATTGCATCAATGATTGGGCCAATGCTGCCATTATGTGTCAATGATTGGGCCAATGCTGTCAGTATGTATCAATGATTGGGCCAATGCTGCCATTATGTGTCAATGATAGGGCCAATGCTGCCATTATGTGTCAATGATTGGGCCAATGCTGCCACTATGTGTCAATGATTGGGCCAATGCTGCCATTATGTGTCAATGATTGGGACAATGCTGTCAGTATGTGTCAATGATTGGGACAATGCTGTCATTATGTGTCAATGATTGGGCCAATGTTGTCATGTGTCAATGACTGGGCCAATGTTGCCATGATGTGTCAATGACTGGGTCAATCTTGCCATGATGTGTCACTGATTGGGTCAATGTTGTCATGATGTATCAATGACTGGGCGGATATTGCCATTATGTATCAATGATTGGGCCAATGTTGCCAGTATGTGTCAATGATGGGACCAATGTTGTCATTATGTGTCAATGAGTGGGCCAATGTTGCCAGTATGTGTCAATGTTGCCAGTATGTGTCAATGATGGGACCAATGTTGTCATTATGTGTCAATGAGTGGGCCAATGTTGCCAGTATGTGTCAATGTTGCCATTATGTGTCAATGATGAGACCAATGTTGTCATTATGTGTCAATGATTGGGCTAATGTTGCCATTATGTGTCAATGTTGCCAGTATGTGTCAATGATGGTGCCAATGATGTCATGACGTGTCAATGATTGGGCCAATGTTGCCATTATGTGTCAATGATTGGGCCAATGTTGTCATGTGTCAATGATGGTGCCAATGTTGTCATGATGTGTCAATGATTGGGCCAATGTTGTCATGATGTGTCAATGATGGTGCCAATGATGTCATGACGTGTCAATGATTGGGCCAATGTTGCCATTATATGTCAATGATTGGGCCAATGTTGCCATTGTGTGTCAATGATTGGGCCAATGTTGTCATTACGTGTCAATGAGTGGGACAATGTTGTCATTACATGTCAATGAGTGGGCCAATGTTGTCATGATGTGTCAATGATTGGGCCAATGTTGCCAGTATGTGTCAATGATGATGTCAATGCTGTCATGATGTGTCAATGATTGGGCCAATGATTGGGCCAATATTGCCATTATGTGGCAATAGATTGGGCCAGTATTGTCATTATGTGACAATGATGGGGCCAATGTTGTCATGTGTCAATGATTGGGCCAATGTTGCCATTATGTGGTAATGATAGGGCCAATATTGTCATTGTGTGACAATGATTGGGCCAATATTGTCATTATGTGACAATGATGAGGCCAATGCTGTCATGATTGGGCCAATACTGTCATGATGTGTCAATGATTGGGGAAATGTTGCCCTTATGTGTCAATGATGTGGCCAATGTTGTCATGATGTGTCAATGATTGGGCCAATGTTTCCATTATGTGTCAATGATGGGGCCAATGGTGTCATGATGTGTCAATGATTGGGCCAATGTTGCCATTATGTGTCACTGATTGGGTAAATGTTGACATGTGTCAATGAGTGGGCCAATGTTGCCATTATGTGTCACTGATTGGGTCATTGTTGCCATGATGCATCAATGATTGGGCCAATGTTGCCATTATATGTCAATGAGTGGGCCAATGTTGCCATGTGTCAATGATGGGGCCAATGTTGTTATTATGTGTCAATGAGTGGGCCAATGTTGCCATGATGTGTCAATGAGTGGGCCAATGATGTCATGATGTGTCATTGATTGGGACAATGTTGCCATTATGTGTCAATGATGGGGCCCATGTTGTCATGATGTGTCACTGATTGGGCCAATGTTGCCATGATGTGTCAATGAGTGGGCCAATGCTGTCATGATGTGTCATTGATTGGGACAATGTTGCCATTATGTGTCCATGCTTGGGCCAATGTTGCCATGATGTGTCCATGAGTGGGCCAATGTTGCCATGATGTGTCCATGAGTGGGCCAATGTTGCCATGATGTGTCAATGATGGTGCCAATGCTGTCATGATGTGTCAATGATTGTGCCAATGTTGCCATTATGTGTCAATGATTGGGCCAATGCTGTCATGATGTGTCAATGATTGGGCCAATGTTGCCATTATGTGTCAATGATGGGGCCAATGTTGTCATGATGTGTCAATGATTGGGTTAATGTTGTCATTATTTGTCAATGATTGGGCCAATGTTGCCATTATGTGTCAATGATGAGGCCAATGTTGGCATGATGTATCAAACGATTGGACCGATTGTCATGATGTATCAGTAAGTGGGCCAATGCTGTCATGATGTGTCAATGACTCGGCCAGTGTTGTCATGATGTATCAATGAGTGGGCCAATGTTGTCACGATGTGTCAATGACTGGGCCAGTGTTGTCATGATGTATCAATGAGTGGGCAAATGTTGTCATGATGTGTCAATGACTGGGCCAGTGTTGTCATGATGTAGCAATGAGTGGGCCAATGTTGTTATGATGTACCAGTAAGTGGGTCAATGCTGTCATGTTGTGTAAATGACTGGGCCAGTGTTGTTATGATGTATCAATGAGTGGGTCAATGTTATAATGATGTGTCAATGACTGGGCCAGTGTTGTCATGATGTATCAATGAGAGGGCCAATGCTGTCATGTTGTGTAAATGATTGGGCCAGTGTTGTTATGATGTATCAATGAGTGGGCCAATGTTGTCCTTTTGTGTTCAATGACTGGGCCGTGCCTGTCATATGTATCAATGATTGGGGCCCTGTTGTTATGATTGTGTCCAATGACTCCCAGGGTTGTCATTTTTGTAGCAATGAGTGGGCCAATGTTGGTTTGGATGTAACAGTAAGTGGGCCAAATGTTCATGTTGGTAAATGACCGCTGGGCCAGTGTTTGTCATGATGTAATCAATGAATGGGCCAATTGTTAGGTTAAAGTATCGTAAGTGGGGGGGGGGGGGGGGGGGCCAATTTTGTTCAGTTGTGGTAAATGCTGGGGCCAGTTTTGTTTTTTGTGGTTTAAATAAGTTGGGTTCAATGTTTGTTAAAGGTTATGGTCAATGACTGGGGCCGTGGTTGTCATTTGGTATCAATGAGTGGGCAAATGTTGTAATGATTTGTCAATGGCTCGGGCCAGGTTGTTCATGAGTAGCAATGAGTGGGCCCAATGTTGTTATGATTGGGGGTAACCAGTTTAAGTGGGTCCAATGGCTCTAATTTTTTGTAAATTGACGGGGCCAGTGTTGTTTATGAATGTATCCAATAGTTTGGTCAATGTTGTAATTGATGTTTCAATGACTGGGCCAGTGTTGTAAGGATGTATTCAATGAGTGGGCCAATGCTGTCATGTTGTGTAAATGACTGGGCCAGTGTTTGTTATGAAGTATCAATTGATTGGGGCCAATGTTGTTCATGATGTGGTCAATGAATTGGGCCAGTGTTGTCCATGATGTTCAATTGAGTGGGCCCAATGTTGGTTTTATGAGTTAATGCTGGGCCAGTGTTGTCATGATGTAAGCAATGAGTGGGCCAATGTTGGTATGTTGTTACAGTAAGTTGGGCCAATGATTTCCATTTTGTTGTTGAAATTGCGATTGGGCCAATTGTTGTCATGATTGTTTAATCAAAGAGTGGGCCAATGTTGTTATGAAAGTATCGGTAAGTTGGGGCCAATGTTGTCCATGTTGTGTAAACATGACTTTGGCCAAGTGGGGTTTGTTATGATGTATTGGGCCTCAATGAGTGGGCCAATGTTTGTTCCTAGAATGTATCAGTTAAGTGGGCCAATGTTGTCATGTTGTGTAAATTGAACTGGGCCATTGTTGTTATAATGTATCAATGAAGTGGGCCAATTGTTTGGTTTGATGTTTATCATAAGTGGGCCCAATGTTGTCATGTTGTGTAAATGACTGGGCCAGTGTTGTTTTTAAATGTATCAATTGAGTGGGCCATTGTTGGTTATGATGTTCCATAATGGGCCCAATGTTCATGTTTGTGTAAATGACTGGGGCCAGTTTTGTTTTTTGATGATCAATGAGGATGGCAATGTGGTCAAGATGTGTAATGACTGGCCAAGTGTTGTATGATGTACAATGAGTGGGTCCAATGTTGTTATGATGTACCAGTAATGCGGGTCAATGCTTCCAGTGTGTCATGACTGGGCCTGTGTTGTTTATGACTGTATCAAATGAGTGGTCAATGTTGTAATGATGTCAATGACTGGGCCAGGTTGTCATGATGGGCAAGAGTGGGCCAATGCTGTCATGTTGTGTAAATGATGGGCCAGTGTTGTTATGATGTCAATGAGTGGGCCAATGTCAATGTGTCAATGATGGGCCAGTGTTATAGTATCAAGTGGGCCAATGTTGTTATGATGTGTCAATGACTGGGCCAGTGTTGTCATGATGTACAATGTGGGCCAATGTTGGTATGAGTACAGTAAGCCAATGATGTCATGTTGTGTAAATGACGACGGGCCAATGTTGTCATGATGTATCAATGAGTGGGCAATGTTGTTAGAAGTATCAGTAGTGGCCAATGTGTCAATGTTGTGTAAATGACTTGGCCAGTGTTAGATGTATTGCTCAATGAGTGGGCCAATGTTGTCATGTTGTATCGTATGGGCCAAGTTGTCATGTTGTAAATACTGGCATGTTGTTATAGTATCAATGGGGGCCAATTTGTATGAGTATCATAAGTGGGCCAATGTTCATGTTGTGTAAAGCTGGGCCAGTGTTTGTTATAATGTATCAATGAGTGGGCCATTGTTGGTATGATGTTTCATAAGTGGGCCAATGCTGTCATGTTGTGTAAATGACTGGGCCAGTGTTGTTATGATGTATCAATGAGTGGGCCAATGTTGTTATGATGTACCAGTAAGTGGGCCAATGCTGATGTGTCAATGAGGCGTGTTGTCGATGTATCAATGAGTGTGCCAATGCTGTCATGTTGTGTAAATGAGTGGGTCAATGTTGTTATGATGTATCAATGAGTGGGCCAATGTTGTTAAGATGTATCAATGAGTGGGCCAATGTTGGTATGATGTATCAGTAAGTGGGCCAATGCGTCATGTTGTAAAATGATGGGCCAGTGTCATGATGTATCAAATGAGTGGGGGCCAATGTTGTTATGATGTAATGGGGCAAGCTGTCATGCTGTGTAAATGACTGGGCCAGTGTTGTCATGATGTATCAATGAGTGGGCCAATGTTGTTATGATGTATCAGTAAGTGGGCCAATGCTGTCATGTTGTGTAAATGACTGGGCCAGTGTTGTTATGATGTATCAATGAGTGGGCCAATGTTGTTATGATGTATCAGTAAGTGGGCCAATGTTGTCATGTTGTGTCAATGAGTGGGCCAGTGTTGTTATGATGTATCAATGAGTGGGCCAATGTTGTCATGATGTATCAGTAAGTGGGCCAATGTTGTCATGATGTACCAGTAAGTGGGCCAATGCTGTCATGTTGTGTAAATGACTGGGCCAGTGTTGTCATGATGTATCAATGAGTGGGCCAATGTTGTTATGATGTATCAGTAAGTGGGCCAATGTTGTCATGTTGTGTAAATGACTGGGCCAGTGTTGTTATGATGTATCAATGACTGGGCCAATGTTGTCATGATGTATCAGTAAGTGGGCCAATGTTGTCATGGTGTGTCAATGACTGGGCCGGTGTTGTCATGATGTATCAATGAGTGGGCCAATGTTGTTATGATGTATCAGTAAGTGGGCCAGTATTGTCATGATGTGTCACTGACTGGGCCAGTGTTGTCATGATGTATCAATGAGTGGGCCAATGTTGTCATGAATTGTCAATGACTGGGCCAGCGTTGTCATGATGTATCAATGAGTGGGCCAATGTTGTCATGAATTGTCAATGACTGGGCCAGTGTTGTCATGATGTATCAATGAGTGGGCCAATGTTGTCATGATGTGTCAATGACTGGGCCAGTGTTGTCATGATGTATCAATGAGTGGGCCAATATTGTTATGATGTATCAGTAAGTGGGCCAATGCTGTCATGGTGTGTAAATGATTGGGTCAGTGTTGTTATAATGTATCAATGAGTGGGCCAATGTTGTTATGATGTATCAGTAAGCGGGCCAATGCTGTCATGTTGTGTCAATGACTGGGCCAGTGTTGTTATGATGTATCAATGATTGGGCCAATGTTGCCATTATGTGTCACTGATAGAGCCCATGTTGCCATTATATATCAATGTTGCCATGTGTCAATGATGGAGCCGATGTTGCCATGATGAGCCACAGACTGGGCGAACAAACCTCCTTGATCTGTGCTTCTTGCGTTCCCTCGACCTGGACCTCTTCCGATCACGACTCCGTGACCGTTTACCCCGGGACCGAGACCGCGAGCGTCTCCGTTCCTTCCTCTCTCCACCACCGCTCGGTCCTGGAACATACAGTTTATTCAACTATCATTCTGAAATACATGATTTATTTCCAGAGGTTACCCCCGCATCCCTCACCATCTCCATCGACCCAGATTTGTGGATATGTAATTATAAGGTTTGTTTGTTTGTTTATCGGTGTTAACGGCCAATTAACAGCTAAGGTCATGGCATGCAGGTCCATATAACACCAAGGTCACTTGGCCCATTCCCTTAAAATAGGATTACGAAATACTCGTAATACTCACATAAGGGATATAACCAGATTCAACTGTCACATACAAAATGCTACCGGTGTGCATACAGGGCTTGCATCCAAACAAAAGAAAAACATCAAACATTGAAGAAAACGGAATGCCAAGATTAAATCAAATTCAGCGACGTCGAGCGATTGCAATGTTGGAAATCGGTATGCGTCACTTTGACGTCGCTGATTATCTTGGGGATTGTTGCACATTACAATAACTCGTCTGGCAAGCCGATACAGAACATGTGGATCAGTTGATGATCACCCCTGTTCAGACAGTCCAGATGTGATTACACGTGCTCAGGATCGCCACGCAAGGACATCCCACTTACATACCGCTTTTTATCGGCTCCAACTGCTGATGCAATGGCTGGTTGAACCAACAACCGGATTAGAGCGTAAACAGTTTAGAGAAGACTAGTTGAGTACGGTATTAAACCCAGGCGTCTATAAAATGAATCGAAGCTTACACCTCATCATCGACGTCATATGGCACGACTGCACAGCCATGATACGGGGTGTATTTTTACAAATGGATTATTGATTTTCTTCATTATTAAATAGGAAACAAATGATCAAAACAAATTTAAACTTTCACTTATTTGAGTGTATTATTACTTAGGCTACAAAAAACTAGAAATGTGGCCTATCGGCACACGAATACCCCCACTGGCAGCCAAAGAAAACGAGGCATTTTTGATTATAAGACATTTAGCCGAGCGTTAAGGTTTCAAACGCATCAAGTCTGTGACCTTGACCCTGGGCATAGTGTGATAATCCATGCATCGGTGTAGAAGATATAGAGCGGAAGGGAATTTCAATAGGTTTGACCTTTGACCTTCAACTGTGACCTTGACCTTGGATGTAGGTGCGTGGTTATTGATCGCGACGCACCTTCTCATCACGAGAAACATTTGTGCCAAGCCATTTGATAATCCATGCATCGGTGTAGAAGATATAGAGCGGAAGGGAATTTCAATAGGTTTGACCTTTGACCTTCAACTGTGACCTTGGACGTAGGTGCGCGGTTATTGATCGCGACACACCTTCTCATCATGAGAAACATTTGTGCCAAGCCATTTGATAATCCATGCATCCGTGTAGAAGATATAGAGCGGAAGGGAATTTCAATAGGTTTGACGTTTGACCTTCAACTGTGACCTTGACCTTGGACGTAGGTGCGTGGTTATTGATCGCGATACACCTTCTCATCATGAGAAACATTTGTGCCAAGCCATTTGATAATCCATGCATCGGTGTAGAAGATATAGAGCAGAAGGGAATTTTGATAGGTTTGACCTTTGACCTTCAACTGTGACCTTGACCTTGGACGTAGGTGCATGGTTATTGATCGCGACACACCTTCTCATCATGAGAAACATTTGTGCCAAGCCATTTGATAATCCATGCATCGGTGTAGAAGATATAGAGCGGAAGGGAATTTCGATAGGTTTGACCTTTGACCTTCAACTGTGACCTTGATCTTGGACGTAGGTGCGTGGTTATTGATCACGACACACCTTCTCATCATGAGAAACATTTGTGCCAAGCCATTTGATAATCCATGTATCGGTGTAGAAGATATAGAGCGAAAGGGAATTTCAATAAGTTTCACCTTTGACCTTCAACTTTGACCTTGGACATAGGTGCGTGGTTATTGATCGCGACACACCTTCTCATCATGAGAAACATTTGTGCCAAGCCATTTGATAATCCATGCATCGTTGTAGAAGATATAGAGCGGAAGGGAATTTCGATAGGTTTGACCTTTGACCTTTAACTGTGACCTTGACCTTGGACGTAGGTGCGTGGTTATTGATCGCGACACACCTTCTCATCATGAGAAACATTTGTGCCAAGCCATTTGATAATCCATGCATGGGTGTAGAAGATATAGAGCGGAAGGGAATTTCCAACAGACCGACCGACAGACCGACAACCTGACTCCTATATACCCCCAACAAACTTTGTTTGTGGGGGTATAAGTTTGTGGGGGTATAATTAATGTTTAGATTCTCATCCCCGCCCGCCCCTAATAAAAAAAAATATATTTGGTAAAATTTACGAGAATGATGCGGCCCGCGTATTATACTGCTCCCACAGCTTTTTATCTGAGTGCTTTACGTAGCGCAATACAGCAACCCCGGAACACACCCCCTCCAGATTAGCAATAATTCAATATGAACATGTTATTACAAAACACTATTGCACGCAACTGCGCCTTGCCGTTCAACACCTCGTTTTAGTATTGCCTGAAAATAAAAAATAAAAGTGTCCCACCTGCCCCATTTTCCCCCAAAATTTGGATGAGAATCTAAAAATTAATTTTTTGTAGCCTTAGGCCAGATTTTTTTTTTATTTGTTTCTCAGATTTTTCCAACAAATATGTCCGGAGGAGGAGAAAAAAAACAAACAAGAGGGCCATGATGGCCCTAATTCGCTCACCTGACTCCATGAACACCAGAGGAGAATGTGACATTGAGTTCATGTGTTTTAAAAAAATTGTGCTATTTTTAGATGGCGGTCATCTTGGATTAAGCGATGACTCTCATTTTACAAAATCTGAAAATGCTTCACCCAGCATCGGCCATGTGGTTCCTGAGAAAAAGAAGTTAAAAATCTTGAATAAATGGACCTTTTGGTGGCCATCATGGATGACATAATCATCCGATTCCGACAAATATTGCACCAGAGTGATCGCCTCATTGATACCTTCAATTTGATATATGACATGACCATATTCGGTCAAAAATAAAATTTGACCCCAATTTGACCCCACGGGCCATGCCCATTTATGACCCCGGGGTCACCATTTTAACAACTTTGAAAGAGCAATGTACATCGATCATTCCTACCAAGTTTTGTCGAAATCCGGTTGGCGGTTCTTGAGAAGAAGATTTTTTAAGAATTTATGCTATTTTCAGACGGCGGCCATCTTGGATTACGTAATGACGTCATTTTAACAATTTTGTAATCCCCCTACCTAAGGACCATGACCATGAAGTTTGGTGACTATAGACCCAATGGTTACCGAGGAGAAGACGTTTGAAAATGTTCACGGACGACGACGGACGACGGACACATTGCGGTAACAATAGCTCACATGAGCTTCGCTCAGGTGAGCTAAAAAAGTAACATGTTGGATAGTGATATGTGGTGGGCACCCCTTGATTATGAAGCTGTGAAAGTTTGGTGGTTCTAGGTGGTACAGTAACAAAGGAATGGACTCAAACACAAAAACTTAACATTGATTGTGGACGCCGCCCGCCCGCCAGGCTTTCGCCAATCCAATAGCCTGGATTTTTGTTCAAAAAACCTGGCTAATAAATTAATTTTTTTGTTGGTGTCCCAATTATTAATATTGAAAGTTTGTATCCTCGAAATTTCGGTTAGTACACGGTTGTGCCTTGGCTCCCGAATTTTTTGCCTATTTGTATATCAAAATCGTGTTAAATTTGTAACACGACTATTGTCAGAAATCGTGTTAAATTTGCAATTCTTTCCCAAATTAGACCCCAACCTGGATTTTTTTGATTTTTTTTTTATGGACGCATAACCTTCTTTTATCTAACCGATGTGAATGTGCAGCTGATCACGTTTGCACATTTCGTAAATTAATCCAAGCAAACTGGGAATAACATCAATTATTGGTCCCAGTAACAAAGCAGTGCTAATTGTTATGTGCTCGATTTAATTTTTCTGGCATGTGTTCGCGCTCAGCATTGGTGGAATATTAATTAGGTGTAAAAGGCTGACCAATCGGAGATCGCGTATCAGTGGCGCAGATTAACTCAACCCAGATTAACTAAATTGTTACAGCACTGCCAACGCCCCCGGCGCATGTACACAAATGTGTACGTGACAACTGGCCTTGTTTCGCTATGTCATAATTGAGCCAGTGCATGAGATAATCAACTTTATTATATAACCGAGATTTTCGCCGAGAATGATTTGACTTTTTTCTGCAAATATACATCGGAAAGTTTATAACATTTTCAGAGCAAATGCGTAATAATTACTAATTTAATATTCGTCAACATTCGATATCATTTACAGAAAATGTACACTATTATCAGATTCATCTTCTTCGAAAATTTCATGTGATAAGCCTGATTACCTCATGAACTGGCGCAAAATTATAACACGTCGGGCAAAACATGTCTATACAGGTCTGTGGTGTTGAAAGGGTTAAAAAACTCTGTGCGTACTCAAACCCACAGGTGGAATAGTCGGACGTGTGACACAAAGAAAATGACCATTACAAAAATATCCATTACCCCACCCACTTGATCTCGTTCTATTATTAACGTCATGTACAGTACGATACCAGGTGGGTGGGATAATGGGATTTTTTTAATAGGCATTTATTTTGGTGTCATAGGTCCGAGTCTTCCACCTGTGCTCACCATATGAGTAAACACAGTTTGCAACGCACGAGCTTGTCACGTGACGTTGCAGCTGATGGAACAGGATATCGGTCATTGGGTCATTGCGTCATCGAATGTGTTTACTACACTTTTTTCTACACGCGTTTACAATAATGGATTGCACGGACCTGCGTAGATCTACATTCTACATGAACATGATGAATAAATAAAACATGATGTTAACAATTCTTGGATTCAATATATTTATTACATGCGAAGTGAAAACTTATGGCATATTATAGGCATTGGCGACGTCGTTCATTCGCAGTCACAGTGTACAGTGTACATGTATTTTTTGTTGACATTATGATGCGTCTTGGGCGAGAACGGATATAGCACGGTTCGGATAAGCAACATGGAAGGTTGTATGTCGCCGGACTTCCGTGTACTAACGGGGTCGCACTGTACTATACTTTCCACCCAGTTGTCCCGATCGAAACGCCATCCCTCGGTAGTGTCTGGATATAATAGCATGGAGAGCATGCCGTGACCGGATACATGTCCGTACTTTAAACTTACCTCGTGAATATTGATGAGAGGGCGGGGCGATGTATCGAGAGTATTTCCGTGTGAATCGAAATAATTTTCGCAAATAAATCACATTCCGGCATTGACAGGTGGCATTGTCGATGTATACGGTTTATTGGTAATCTATTTAATCAACAGAGCTCAGATTTAACGTCAGCACTGTGTTATATTAGTTAATCAGCGACGGCCTCTGTTTATAGCGAGACGTGCCAATAGTCGGCATGACCAGTAGCCGGTGAAAAAAAATAAAAAAAATTGGAGTGGCGAGTGGCGATTTTTTTTCCCCCAGCGGAATCCCTGACTGTGTTTAAAAGTATTTAAAAAAAAAAGAAGAGATGTCCCAATACTTAAGGTGCAGAAATTATTGATTTTTTTTTTTAAAATTGTGATGTGTCCCAAAACTTGTTTCCTAAAAAATAATTATTTCTCCCCAAAACGGGGGTGTCCCAATACATAGGGTAAATACGGTAGTGTGCGCGTGTGGTTCCCACATCATAAATATTGCCCGCCATCTTGTATTGACCTACATAGCTGACTGCGATGACACAATACCATTCACCGGTGTAATGACAAAAAAAATCCCCAGCTAAAATGTTAACTTAAGGCGACTCCAGAGCTGGATGTGGTTTCATGCAGATATATCACTCTATCTTTTGTAATACTAACAAATGTTGGTTTTAACATTTTTGTTTGTTTAAATGATAATAAATGTAATTGGTTCCTGTTATTATTGAGTGGTAACTAAAAATGGAAAAGGAGGTATCATTAGCAAATTTATATGTGTATATATGTACATTTGTAATGCTCTCTGCAGCTGATCAATGTCTACAATTGATTAAGGTAGGAAACACTACTGACAAATAGTACATGTCATAATTAGTTCATTAATATAGATCCTGAGGTGATTTACAGCCTTATTAAGAACATGGTATTAGAAAATTAAAAATGCACCTACAGGTAAGTCACCTTAATGGATAAATTTATAGAGGATACTGCAGGTGCGTGCACCGGAAAATTACCATATTTGGCAATGACGTGACCTCTGATTCGTGGAAAAGCACGAGAGATGTATTACTCTTGTGTAACTTGGCTGATGATAAAAATTCAAAGTATACAAAGACATAGTTCATGTAGTTGGGAAGGGACTTGTTGGATCTACGTTATGACCTGGCTATGAAATTGGTTCATGAAGTTAGAAATTATAATAATTATGATCATTTATCCGTAAGTAGCTCATTCTAGTAGATTATTCATTCAACAGGTCGCAGATGCATTCTGTAGTGTTCGGTGTGGTGTTGAGACATGATCGCCCGGTTAGCTCAGTTGGTAAGAGCGCCGTGCTAGTGTTACGGGGGTTGTGGGTTCAAACCCCACATCGGGCAACACTTTTTCCCCTTAGAAATACTTCAATGGTGTCAGAAGTAAACAGGATTGTGCCTGGGTGTTTGGGTTGCAGGCTATACTCCTCATGAAGCTGTGAGGTTGATGCCTGGTTCCCAAATATAAGAAGGGGAGGAGTGTAGTGTTCGGTGTGGTGTTGAGACATGATCGCCCGGTTAGCTCAGTTGGTAAGAGCGCCGTGCTAGTGTTACGGGGGTCGTGGGTTCGAACCCCACATCGGGCGACACTTTTTCCCCTTAGAAATACTTCAGAACTAGTCGGGCCAGGGCTGTACAAATATATTTTTTAGCCACTTGTCCCGGACAAGTGACTTGAAAAAAGTGACTTGCCCTCACTTGTCCTGGAAAATATCATTTTCAGGGCAAGTAATTTTGAAAAAGTGACTTGTCCTTGTAAGATTTCTTATACGAAACTATCTCAAAACAAAAACTATTATCATAGTTGTTAAATATAATACAATTGAGCACTTGGCACATATAAGGTGGGTAACCCGTTCACTGGTGTATACCATTCACCGGTGCAATCCGAATATAAGTCTCATGGTATTGTTTACATCCGGGCTTGTCACGCGTATGTTTTTACGAATTGAAGTATTTCTAAGGGGAAAAAGTGTTGCCCGATGTGGGGTTTGAACCCACAACCCCCGTAACACTAGCACGGCGCTCTTACCAACTGAGCTAACCGGGCGATCATGTCTCAACACCACACCGAACACTACACTCCTCCCCTTCTTATATTTGGGAACCAGGCATCAACCTCACAGCTTCATGAGGAGTATAGCCTGCAACCCAAAGTACACCCAGGCACAATCCTGTTTACTTCTGACACCATTGAAGTATTTCTAAGGGGAAAAAGTGTCGCCCGATGTGGGGTTCGAACCCACGACCCCCGTAACACTAGCACGGCGCTCTTACCAACTGAGCTAACCGGGCGATCATGTCTCAACACCACACCGAACACTACAGTTCTCAGATCTTGAGGACAAGCTCTATATTTGAAGCGGGAACAGTTGGTGTAAATGCAGACTCCATCGCAGCTCGACAGTCTGTGAAGATATGCATTTAACGGGTGGTGACTACAAGGTGCGAAAATGTATCGGGTCTAAAGTGCAGATGGCCAAACCGCCGTAAATAATTATAAAAGAAAAAAACGTAAATTTGGCATTGCAACTTCAAACACTGTTGTCTATAAAGGTGCTACCTTTAGGATCTGCAACCGGTTTCTCATATTCTTCGTAGTCTGCCATATTTTCGACGTTTGTGTCCTGTTTTGTTCTGGAGTTTTTTCTCTAAATTTGGCGTGCCGTTTTTGAAAGACGGGTTATCGGACGTAATGAATATAATACGAAAAGGATTATTTTTGGAAAAAGCACTCACAGCCAAATATACTGTCCACAAGAAAAACAAGATCCTTGAAACAGTCACTTTGAAAGAGAAATACAAGTAAATTTACACTTATTCAGTAAATGTTGTGTACCTATACTTCGCATAGCCCACCCACGCACACTAGACACTTCTTCTTCTTTTTTTTAATTTATGAACACTCCTTCACTCATGAAGATTATGTGCCGGCGCCGTATTTACAAATGATTAGTTATGTGATTATTACAGTTTAGAAAGTGCTCATGAGAAAGAAGAGAATAGATTTGTGTCGTATTAGATTTTTTTTAATTTTAATTAATTTTTATTTTCCATTTTTGTGTTTTTTCAGTGCTGGTTTAAAACTATTTACAATTGTAACTGTCTATGGAAAGATTGGAGTCAGGACAGACACAGGGATCAGGGCCTTGAAGGCGTCCACTGTGTCTGCTGAATGTGCTGAGGGCGGTAGTAGGTGCCATTGGGCAACTGTTCTCGGATAAAAGGAGTATTTGTAGGAGTCTTTTGCCGTTTGAATGTGTTTATAAGAATAAATACTACTATGTCTTGTTCTGAGATCTGAAGTGATTAGAAGATTAATGGGTGGATGGATAGCAACTACACAGTGGATGATCTTGTAAAACATGATGAGTCGGGAGCATGTTCGTCAGATTTGTAGGGTATGTCAGTTTAGTGTATGGAGCATGTCAGAGACGGAGCTTGTATTGTGATAACGGTTTGTAACAAATCTGGATGCTCGTCTCTGAACCTTTTCAAGTTGGTTTATTTGGAAAGTGGTATGTGGGTCCCAGACTGAAGAAGAATATTCGAGTTTGGGTATGACAAGGGCTTTATAGGCATGATCTTTAACTTTGGAAGAGTTTACTTTTAAATGTCTACGGAGGAATCCTATAGTGATTGGTTAACTTTGCCTGTTATTGAATTGATATGCTTATCCCAATTTAGATTACTGGTGTAACGTGACACCGAGGTATTTTGCAGAATTTACTTTTTCAAGAGAATGGTCATGAAGTTTATAAATACATTTGACAGGGTTTCTTTGTTGGGTGACACTGAGAATATTACATTTGTCCGGATGAAAGTTCATAAGCCAGTCTTGTTCCCATCTACCCGCAGCTTTCAAGTCAGATTGTAGATGTTTAGCGTCAGAGAGATTATTAATTTCCTTATAGATAATACTGTCATCTGCAAAGAGTCTTGTTTTAGTATATACTTTCTTAAATATATCAACAAATGGTTTGTGCCAAATATTCAAATCCCTGTCGGGGACCTAGACGTTTGCGTGTCACCGACAAGGTTGATACGTAAGTAAAATATAAGAACATGTGGGTAGGTTCAGAGTGTTAAAAACAGCTAAAACAGGACAGACAAACTATGGAGAGGCATGTTCCACTTTGTGTACAGCCAAGCCGAACTCGGGAAGTGGAAGGATCACAATAGATGGTGGAGGGTATTCTAATGTATAATAGTTATTTGGTAAAAGGAGTACTTATAATACCCTGAGGATGTTTGAATGGTACGGCATGCCAGATGGTGTGAGGATCTACTTGGTCTAGGATTTAGCGCTACATATTCTGGGATTGCTATAGCGACAAGTGAATTCATAATTTTGGAGAATATGATTAATATCTGATCAATGCGCTGAGTTTAAGGGGTTTCCACTGGGATTACAGTCAAAACGGCCCCTGGTCAAAACGGCACCAGGTCAAAACGGCCCGGATTTGGTCAAAACGGCCCGCGTAAATTGGTCAAAACGGCCCCTGTCCAAAATAAATGGTAAAAACGGCCCACGGTAGGCATGGATATACATCATTGCAGTGACACTTGAAGTTCTGGCATAATCGTGTGTTACCCAGCTAGCTGCTCGTTTTTGTACACTTTCGATCTGGTTTATGGATGTTTCGATGTGTGGCCACCAGGCCGATGAGCTGTACTCCAGCTGGGGATGTACGAGGGTAAGCAGTAGATTTCAATGGTTCAGAGTGCACCTTGATGTTTCTCCTCAGGAAGCCTAAAGTTTCATTTGCCTTTTTAATATTATAATGTTATCAATATAATACATTATACAAGCTATATACTACTATCAAAAAGTCTGAAAAATACATAAAATAAAAATTATACCTGATTTTTTTTACCGTTTTCACCAAATATGGACCGTTTTTGACAATTTATTTTAGGGGGGGGGGAGGGGGGGGGGGGGGGGGGGGGGGGGGGGACGTTTTGACCAAATCCGGGCCGTTTCGACCAGGTATGAAACTCTAGTAACCCACGAATCGAGTTACTCGAGTAAGGTTCAAAGGTCAAATTGTTTTAACTGACATGCTCTAAACCCTAAACTGGCCCTCTCTAGAAATCCGACGTACTCGCTCCAGAATAGCCATGCTCTACAAAATTATCCACTGCATAGTTGCCATATAAGTGCACATAGTTTTACCCAAGCACTAAAGGAAACAGACATATAAAACGAAAAGAATATAAAAACGAATAAATTGAAGAAAAAATGAATAATATATATTTGCCTTTTATCCCTAATGAGCACTCTAATACATGCTTAGAACATATATGTTTATCACCAAACCTAACAAATATGCAAATACGGTACGGCGCCGGCACATAATCTTCATTAAAGAAGGAGTATTGTAACCTCAAAAAAGAAGAACTCGAGTTGGGACCCTGTTTGTTCATTACTCGAGTTCCTACCCGCGAGTTACAATGAAAAACGCCCTATGTTATGAAACGTCACTTTTTGGAGAAGTTTCCTTTATGTTACATGCATTTTCATTGGTTATTTGCGAAATCGAATTATTAGCTGTATATTAGTTTACTAATACTTTTGAAAAAAATGTAAAAACTCTTTTCGTTAACAGTTATTTCTGAACATTTTTTGCTCCATTTTAATATTCAATTAGCTATTGTCTGCATTTCACATGCAGCACTACGCTCTCTTCATCAGCATGATGCCGCGACGATTCTGACCAATCAGAGCTTATCTTTTATCGCTCTTTCGGCGTGTGACAGACGATCGAACTCATCCACCATGGAAGGCAACAGGGACGAAGGACTGAAATGTATTTTAATCGCCGAGAGATGTATCGAAGCTGGCCAGTATGAAAAGGCCGGGAGATTTCTAAATAAAGCAGAACGGCTTTATCCTTCACAAAAAGCTAAAGGTAGATTATATTCCTCTTTTATAAATAATTTACTGAAAAAGAAAATTGTGAACTTTGCCAAGGCAAATCTACAAGACGGCCTCAAGGCTCAAGACACGTCGGCACCATACACAGTGTTACCTTTAATAAGTTCTTGTAAATCAATGTTTTCTTGCGTGACCCACTTCGTGCTGCTCATCATAATACACAACCACTTTTCGGGTAGGTATAAAGGGATTACAGTCAAAACGGCCCTTGGTCAAAACGGCTACAATGGTGTCGGCTAATTCTGCGCGGCTAATTCTGCGCAAATTAGGCTTTCCAAACAAATTTATATGTCATTAACATCTCCATAATCAGTCCACCTTTCCTGAATATCCAACGCAGTTCAAAGACGTCTGTCCAGGTAAAATGTCGTAACGTTCTGACGTCGGTAAGTGACGTAAATTGTGTGATGTATCCTGGACTGCTCATAATTCGAGACTCTAACGATATTAAACAACATGCGTAATAAATAATAGAGTATAAACCTTTTTTTATTAGCTACATGCAAATATAATCCAATTATGTGCATATATATTGCGTTTACTGGCTTCAAAAGCACGGAGAAATGCAATTGTTTACTTTCAAAACACGCTCGTCTACAAATGGCTGCCTCCAGCGTACCGTGAAAGGTCGCGACCTCTGACCCTATGACGTCATATGCTCTTCCGGTGCAGGTGCCCGGTTCGAAAACACCACAAATTGTGTCTGCATACATGTACCATTGCGTTCAGGGGTCACGATACATATTGTTTCGAACTTAAATGATTAGACAAACGATTGCCAACTTGGAAAATATAATTTGCTAGATTAAACAAATTAAACAATATGAAGTTTCAGCTTGTTGGTTTTAATACTTTTTTAAAGTGGTAATGTCTATTTTTGGAGTAAGACATTTCAATCCCTTCTGCATGTGGTACTCGTCCACAATGGGAATAACAAAAACAGAGACCAGATTGCATATATCTGCTGATAAATGGAGGTATTGGACTGATGTGGACGAACTTAAAAGTGACAATTTAAAAAAAAAATAGGTTAAGGTGGTGACTGAATGAAAATCCATATTCCTACATTATTAGTGCCTTTCTACCTGCAAATATTACGTGACTTCCATTGATAAATATGTAAACAACATACGGGTTCAAGCGAACTCATTTATGTGTAAGTTTTCCTATCGAAATCCGGATTTTAATGGAGGGGGTTAATGGGATTAGTGGAAAACACAACATTTAGGTGTGTTGTGTTGTTTGGCAATGTATTAGTCCTGTTTAAATCGCATTTTTCTAACTTGGCATTTGTGACCTTTCATCTGGCTTCGGTTGAACGCACAAGTGTAATGGAAGTGACATAACCCGTAAATCTCGCGATAGAACGAGAAAATAAAAATGGTCTCGAATCTGTGCGGCTATCGAAGTTAGAGGATCGTATGATATGTGTTTTCAACCTCACATGCGTGTTTTCAACGTCACATTTGTTTCTGCCAATGCTGCGCATCTGATAGTGTAAACAAAATGGCGAGCAGCATACTGGATCAGCATACCAAAATTTGTATTAAACTTGAAGCAGAACTATCCAGTGACATTATGACAGGTTAGTTTCTTCGTTTAACAGTTAATTTAGTAAATAATACGGGTCACCCTAAACACCCCAAAGGCTGGGAAAGGCTACAAAGGCTGTTCGAAAGTGGCTTGTACGTCCGTTAGCGGATATTTATACCATACATTGTCATTGAATTGACTGAATTAGTATGTGTTATGATCATTTTAATCATTTTAATCATTTGAATTCAATAATCTACCACAAATATACGTATTTTGTTAAATTATCTAAACGCGCACCTGCGCCGATTGCGCCGCGCGGAATTGGACAAAGAGTGATTAACACCTATTAACATATATTTTAGCAGGTGCAGCTAAACACCGATTATACTTATTGCATTATTATCAATATAAGTCAATGATCAATCAATGACATTCATTTAAACATGCTTTATGTATCAATACATTACGTAAACATCGGACGAATGCCGAATTTTGAGACAATCAGTTATCTACCTTGAAAATGGGTATCCACACGGTGATAAAAATATGTTTATAAGCGCTACATTGTACGTACGAAATGAGTAAAAAGATGACGCAAAATAATTATTTTGTAAATTTTATTTTATATCGTTTTTTAGCTCACCTGAGCGAAGCTCATGTGAGCTATTGTTACCGCAATGTGTCCGTCGTCGTCCGTGAACATTTTCAAACGTCTTCTCCTCGGTAACCATTGGGTCTATAGTCACCAAACTTCATGGTCATGGTCCTTAGGTAGGGGGATTACAAAATTGTTAAAATGACGTCATTACGTAATCCAAGATGGCCGCCGTCTAAAAATAGCACAAATTCTTAAAAAATCTTCTTCTCAAGAACCGCCAACCGGATTTCGACAAAACTTGGTAGGAATGATCGATGTACATTGCTCTTTCAAAGTTGTTAAAATGGTGACCCCGGGGTCAAAAATGGGCGTGGCCCGTGGGGTCAAATTGGGGTCAAATTTTATTTTTGACTGAATATGGTCATTTCATATATCAAATTGAAGGTATCAATGAGGCGATCACTCTGGTGCATTTTCTGTCCAAATCGGATTGTTATGTCATCCAAGATGGCCGCCGAAAGGTCAAAAGGTCGTTCTTTTATTAGAGATTTCAAAATTTCTTCTTCACATGAACCGCTTGGCCCATGGTAGCCAAACTTAAAAGTTATGGTCCATGGGTGAAGCCTTTTCAGATTTGTTAAAATGGAGGTCATCGCTAATCCAAGATGGCCGCCGTCTAAAAATAGCATAAATTCTTAAAAAATCTTCTCATGAACCGCTAGCCGGATTTCGACGACACTTGGTAGGAATGATCGATGTACATTGCTCTTTCAAAGTTGTTAAAATGGTGACCCCGGGGTCAAAAATGGGCGTGGCCCGTGGGGTCAAATTGGGGTCAAATTTTATTTTTGACTGAATATGGTCATTTCATATATCAAATTGAAGGTATCAATGAGGCGATCACTCTGGTGCATTTTTCTGTCGAAATCGGATTGTTATGTCATCCAAGATGGCCGCCGAAAGGTCAAAAGGTCGTTCTTTTATTAGAGATTTCAAAATTCTTCTTCACATGAACCGCTTGGCCCATGGTAGCCAAACTTAAGTTATGGTCCATGGGTGAAGCCTTTTCAGATTTGTTAAAATGGAGGTCATCGCTAATCCAAGATGGCCGCCGTCTAAAAATAGCATAAATTCTTAAAAAATCTTCTCATGAACCGCTAGCCGGATTTCGACGACACTTGGTAGGAATGATCGATGTACATTGCTCTTTCAAAGTTGTTAAAATGGTGACCCCGGGGTCAAAAATGGGCGTGGCCCGTGGGGTAAAATTGAGGTCAAATTTTATTTTTGACCGAATATGGTCATGTCATATATCAAATTGAAGGTATCAATGAGGCGATCACTCTGGTGCATTTTCTGTCGAAATCGGATTGTTATGTCATCCAAGATGGCCGCCGAAAGGTAAAAAGGTCGTTCTTTTATTAGAGATTTCAAAATTCTTCTTCACATGAACGGCTTGGCCATGGTAGCCAAACTTAAAAGTTATGGTCCATGGGTGAAGCCTTTTCAGATTTGTTAAAATGGAGGTCATCGCTAATCCATGATGGCCGCCATCTAAAAATAGCATAAATTCTTAAAAAATCTTCTTCTCATGAACCGCTTTCCGGATTTCGACGAAACTTGGTAGGAATGATCGATGTACAATGCTCTTTCAAAGTTGTTAAAATGGTGACCCCGGGGTCAAAAATGGGCGTGG
>CM055267.1:4154043-4175535 GCA_029237695.1 Conchocele bisecta
GCCACGAAGGCCAGGTTTTTTCCAAGCATAGACACTTGGATAACATAATTATACCCACTTTTTGTAGACTAGATGGCCGTGGCCTGCATGTCGCGCCTTGGGGCGAGGCATGGACACTAAAAAAATAGATATAGTAGATGGAAAAACTTTAACGAAAAAACTTTAACCGGACACACGGACGTACGGACGGACGGACTATGCCAAAATGCCGACGATATCGCGCTTTCCGCAAGCGGGTGCGACAATGATGATAAATGCCCATGTGAAGTTTCAAGGTAATGGGTGAAGCAGTTGCAGAGATATAGTACACGAAAAAACTTTAACAAATAAATTCAAATTTGACATTGCGCACCGGGGCCGCACGGTTGGGGGCTAGAGTGAAAATATGGACGATGATAAACACCCATGTGAAGTTTCAAGGTAATGGGTGAAGCAGTTGCAGAGATATAGTATAACAAAAAATTTAACCAGACGTACGTTAAAAAGTTAACGTTGAAAATGGCTAAGTCAATTACGTAGAAATAATAGGTGAAGGTAAAAAAATGGTCACATGTTGGATAGTTGTATGTGGTAGGCACCCCTTGGTTATGAAGCTGTGAAAGTTTGGTGGTCCTAGGTGGTACAGTACCAAAGAAATGGACTTAAACACGAAAACTTAACATTGTAAACGCGAAAAGTTAACATTGAAAATGGCTAAGTCGACTGCGCGGAAAAAATGGGTCAAGTTCAAAACAAGAAACGAGGCAAAGCCACAAGGCCAGGTTTTTTCCAAGCATAGACACTTGGATAACATAATTATACCCACTTTTTGTAGACTAGATGGCCGTGGCCTGCATGTCGCGCCTTGGGGCGAGGCATGGACACTAAAAAAATAGATATAGTAGATGGAAAAACTTTAACGAAAAAACTTTAACCGGACACACGGACGAACGGACGGACGTATGCCAAAATGCTGACGATATCGCGCTTTCCGCAAGCAGGTGTGACAATGATGATAAACACCCATGTGAAGTATCAAGGTATTGGGTGAAGCAGTTGCAGAGATATAGTACACAAAAAACGAAAAAACTTTAACAAAAAATTCAAAGTAATTTGAACTTGACATAGGGCACAGGATCGCGCTTTCCGCAAGCAGGTGCGACAATGATGATAAACACCCATGTGAAGTATCAAGGTATTGGGTGAAGCAGTTGCAGAGATAAAGTACACAAAAAAACTTTAACAAAAAAATTCAAAGTAATTTGACCTTGACATTGGGCACAGGATCGCGCTTTCCGCAAGCAGGTGCAACAATGATGATAAACACCCATGTGAAGTATCAAGGTATTGGGTGAAGCAGTTGCAGAGATATAGTACACGAAAAAACTTTAACAAAAAAATTCTAAGTAATTTGACCTTGACATTGGGCACAGGATCGCGCTGTCCGCAAGCAGGTGCGACAATGATGATAAGCACCCATGTGAAGTATCAAGGTATTGGGTGAAGCAGTTGCAGAGATATAGTACACGAAAAAACTTTAACAAAAAAATTCAAAGTAATTTGACCTTGACATTGGCACATTGGATGATGATAAACACCCATGTGAAGTTTCAAGGTAATGGGCGAAGCAGTTGCAGAGATATAGTATAATGTAAATGTTTTAACCAAAAAACTCTAACCAGACGTACGTTAAAAAGTTAACGTTGAAAATGGCTAAGTCAATTACGTAGAAATAAAGTAACGGTAAAAAAAGTCACTGATATGGATATGTGGTCAACCCCTTGATTATGAAGCTGGTCAATGTTGGTGGTCCCATAGGACAGTAAAACCAAAGATGACTAAAACGAAAACTAACTTGAAAAAAAACGCAAAACTAACATTGAAAATGGTAAAGTCGATGCCCCTTCGAGGTTGAAGTTGAAGTAACATTTGGATAGAAAGATTTATGGTGGTCCTGATTATGGAAGCTGAAAGTTTGGTGGTCCTAGGGGTACAGTACCAAAGAAATGGACTTAAACACGAAAACTTAACATTGAAAACGCGAAAACTTAACATTGAAAATGGCCAAAGTCGAATCAAAGGGTCGAATGCGCGGAAAAAATGGGTGAAGTTAAAAAAAAGTAAGAGTCAGTAACATGTTGGATTAGTGATATGTGGTGGGTGTTTACCCCTTGATTATGATGCCTTGTGAAAGTTTTGTGGTGGTCCTAGGTGGTACAGTAACAAAGAAATGGACTCAAACACAAAAACTTAACATTGATTGTGGACGCCGCCCGCGCCCGCCCGCCGCCGCCCACCGCCCGCCCACCCGGCTTTCGCCAATCCAATAGCCTGGACTTTTTTTTAAAAAAACCTGGCTAAAAATGGTCACATGTTGGATAGTTGTATGTGGTGGGCACCCCTTGGTTATGAAGCTGTGAATGTTTGGTGGTCCTAGGTGGTACAGTACCAAAGAAATGGACTTAAACACGAAAAGTTAACATTGTAAACGCGAAAAGTTAACATTGACTGCGCGGAAAAAATGGGTCAAGTTCAAAAAGGTAACATGTTGGATAGTGATATGTGGTGGGCACCCCTTGGTTATGAAGCTGTGAAAGTTTGTTGGTCCTATGTGTTACAGTAACAAAGAAATGGACAGAAACACGAAAACTTAACATTGATTGTGGACGCCGCCCGCCCGCCTGGCTTTCGCCAATCCAATAGCGTGGATTTTTCTCTCCAAAAAAACCTGGCTAAAAAAGTTTAAAAAAAAAAAGTTTAAAATGATTTTTTTTCCAAAAATTTAAAAATTAACAAAAAAATAATGCTCGCTACTGGAGCCCAGAATTTTTATAATAGTCCTATATTTATCTACATATATCTGCACAGGTCCACATATTGCCACCATATTGTCAACACAGTTTACGGAAATGTAATACCCAGGTATAACTAGAAATGGACGCTTGTCGACAAGCGCATGTGTATCCCCCTCCCCAGATGCACAAGTAGTTTGAAAAAAAGGGTGTTCGAGTTATGCTCCGGAGACAAAATCAGTGACTGAAAAAACAAAGGGAGATAACTAAAAAATGAGTGATGCAAGAGTTGTCATTCTTGCATGACACACCTTTAGGGTCGTGGTCTATGCATGTGTGAAGTTTCATGAAAATATTCCAAAGGGTGTTCGAGTTATGCTCCAGACACGAAATCAGTGCACGAAACAACAAAGGGAGATAACTAAGAAATTAACGACGCAAGAATTGTCATTCTTACGTGCGACATACCTTTGGGTCGTCTTCTATGCATGTGTGAAGTTTAATAAACTAGAAAATGTGTTCATAGAACACTGGATGTCCCACATAATCGCTTTGATAATAAATGAGGCCAAATTCCAAGTCAAAATTTTCTTTTACCTGAGAGTTAAAGTTTTTGAAGCACCAAGTTATGTGACCTTGACACTGGGCTTGGCGGGGGCAGGACAAATGTGGATTTGGCACAGGGCGGTAGAGGACCATTAGAGCAATGCGTATATGAAATATGAAGCTGATCCGTGAAAGAAAACAGAAATTATAAGATATTTACCCGAGCGTTAAAGTTTTTGAAGCACCAAGTATGTAACCTTGACCCTGGGCTTGGCGGGGGCAGGACGAATGTGGATTTGGCACAGGGCGGTAGAGGACCATTAGAGCAATGTGTATATGAAATATGAAGCTGATCCGAAAGAAAACAGAAATTATAAGATATTAACCAGAGCGTTAAAGTTTTTGAAGCATCAAGTATGTGACCTTGACCCTGGGCTTGGCGGGGGCAGGACGAACGTGGATTTGGCACAGGGCGGTAGTGAACCATCAGAGCAATGTGTATATGAAATATGAAGCAGATCGGTCGAAGGATGAAGAAATTTCTCCAGTCACAGCCGCCACATATGATAGATGGATAGAGAAATAATGTCACCAGGAACTATCAATAATGGCACATACACTTCCAGTACACACTGCAAGGCCATAAACAAGTACTTTGGTTCTCAGACAGGGTTTGCGGAATGTGACGTCGGAGGGCGGATTTATTTTTTGGGACGTTTTGTATGGGATGTTTATCTCTGACCAGATTCATTTTGCATGCCAATTAAATATGTGGTTCACATATATGCTTACTAAAGCGACAATAACCTTATTAGACCTGAAAGTATTTTTTTATGGCCTACCAGTAACTATGGTGTTTGTGTTGGACGTGGACTTACCAATACCGTAGAGGATGCGGAGCATGCCACGGTTGCTATGGGAGACGGTGGTCCCACCAACATTCACCTCACCCTGAATCTGCAGCCGTGTCTTCGTTAAATCCAGCGGGTAGGTCACTGTAACACGTACACATGTACAGGAAGATATCATATCAGAGCGCAGGTTCATTTGGTATTCATGGATTTTACCCTCTTATATTCCAGTGATTTGTGACCAGAGTAAAATAGCAAACTACTGTAGATTGATAGCGATCTACAGTCTGCACTCGTTTACTCAAAGTCCAGGGGACTGAGGAAAATACTTTGAGCTAACAAAAATTTGAATTAACGTGAATTATTATAAACATATACTTGGGACCAAGAATTTGACTTTATCAGTTATCAGTACCGGTAGTTTGAGGTAATGAGTGTAGACTGTATATTGCTTATTAGAAGCATGACGGGTGTTTCATTGATGTAATGACAAACAGTGCAGATCCTGATCAGAATGTACAGATGCACAGGCTGATCTGGATCTACACAAGTCACAAAATCAGCCACATATAACCAACTGGATCTACACTGGTCGCAAAAACCATAAGCCCCATTTCTCCAGTCACATTTCAAATGTGGTACACTACAGAAGTTTCCTAACACAAACTTTATAGAACAGCCATCATGTTCTCTTTGTAACTCACCGTACCTCTAAACTACAATACATACAGGCTTGATGCGCTAAATTACCATAAACAAACACAAATTTCAATGTCATTTGATGCTGTAGTTCAGGAGCCATACGACAACAGAATGGAACAAGAATTCCGAGGAATCAAATGTCTCGCCTTGTTCCGCCTTGACCTTGACCCTGGGGCCTTGACCTTGACCCTGGGGCTCCGAGAATAGTCCTATATTCATCTACATATCATAGTAAAGGTATGTATATAGTTTGATGACTGTAGCTGATAAGGTGTTGAAGTAATGACCGTGACACGAAAATTTAACATTGAATGACGACGACGACGACTCTGAAAAGCAAAACTTTAGTCTCGCTTTCTGCTTTCGCGGGCGAGACAAAAATGGATGATGATGGAAAACGAGCATAATGAAGTTTTTACCCAATCCAAAACACGGTTACAGAGATGATAGGTACCCAAAATCTCTAAAGCAATTATGTGGCCAGATGGTGCATTATCTACCTGCCTCGGCCACAACAGCCGATGCGGAAGACAAGACATATTTGAAGAGTAAGCTGTCGCCCTGTGGCGGGCTCGCGGCTGCCACGCCGGTCTGCGCCACTCCCGTCATCCCTGCCGCACTACTCTGCGCCGGTACCGCCATCACTATCTACAGGCCCCCATCACTGCACCTACAAATATAGGGCACACTTGTAATAGGCTTGTTTTCTCATGTTACGGCACGCGGATTTTTGCGCCTTCACTTGCAAAGCGTTCAAGGGAATATATACGCTGCGCACGTGAGAGTTGGTAATTTTACGGCAGTCAACAGCTAAGGTGAAACGTGTCTCTGAAGTATAGTGCAGAGTTATTCGGCTTCCGGTTTGGAGGTCTTATCTTTTATCTGCGTTTTATGTGGTAAGAATGCGTAGTATTCGATTGTCGTTCGGTTTGCCAATTTGTCGTTCGTATCGCCGTGTATTGTGGTACATTTGTATTTTGAGTAATCTGGAACAGACGCGTTCGCAAAATATTGTGTATTCTACGTGAAAAATATCAGGGCGCCGTGCGAAGACTGTGTACCGTACTAACCATGCATGCATTGGGTTTACGGTGTGTTCATTTTCCTAACAGCTAACATATCCTATCTTGGTGTGTGTGTATTTGCAAGCGAGTGAGGTGAACACAGGGGTCCAGCCTTGGCCACCACATGGCTGGTAAGTTTGTGTGCTGTACATGTATATTCTGTCATTATCAAGGGAACCATCTAAATCATGTTCTGAACGCTTCAATCACGTCAATAAGCACGAAAGTCTGTTATTGACAAGTTTGAATATGGGAATATGTTATTTGCCTATTGGCAGCCAATTACTAGCATGTAAATAAATATATTGATTGCATAAGACTGTGCAAGGGATCATGCGATATGGCTAGTTTATGATTTTTATACGTAATTGTGAATCTCTTGGTAATCGCGACAGTTGTAAAGTATCTACAGATTTTGCGACCAGCGTGGCCCTATCAATGCCCGGATGTGCAGGCGGGTCGGGGTTACATTGGGGTAACAACTACACTACAATGTACACTGATATCTGTGTATGAGGATAGACAAATCTCTGGCGTGTTGTACACGTACAGCGTATGCTCTCATCAGACTGCGCGGATGCGCAGGCGGATCTGGTGATACACTGGATAACTGTTTTATGAAGGGAAATGAAGCTTTGGGGGTGATTTGTACAAAGTAGGACCAGATCAGACTGTGTGGATGCACAGGCTGATCTTGGTGCTGCCTGGGCAAACATCAGCAGAGCTTAGATAAAATGCAGCCGAAATCTAAGACTAGGAATATATGAGAGAAGGCACATTTTCACATTCCCAGACAAGTTTCTACCCTATTCTTTTTTGGCCAGAAACCCATTTTCACTGACCGTATCGAGCATGATTCATGTGCAGAATTGTCTCTAAATCCAGAGTTTCTGTAGTTTGGCTTATTCCTTGAGAAGGACGCCAAGATGGTAGGTATTTATAATGTTGAAGTGTTGTGTTTCTGCAACACCAGCCAATCTAAACCATGACATCCCACAGTACAGAGTAACATTATAACCCACAGTAGCACAGTGTCTCCTAAATTTGTAAAAGTTGAGTAATAGCCACTAAAAGGGAAATGGGTCAATTCATTTTGTTTGTATGGTAAGGGCACCTGACACCAGATCAAGTTATAATGCTGAATTAAAGTTTGTATTCTGCTGCTCATCATGTTTTTTAAAATTTCTTAATAACAAGAAATGTGGCCTGTCGGCACCACAAATGGCCGGTGGCAGATTGGAGAAACTGTGGCAAAGTAAATTAACCAAAAGTGATAAATATTCATAAGTACAGTTGTGAAGGTCAAAAGGTCATGGTCATATTAAGGTCAGCCTGGATGCGCAACATTTGTGATTTATTGGTGTTTAATGGCATATCAACAGCTAAGGTCGTTTAAGGCCAAGCCAGTATAGATCATTATCAGCATATGGAGATATTCAGCTTTGTACATGTTGTACCTCCATTATCGTCTGTGAATAACTACAGAGCTAAGGCCATGCCATTGTTTTTCTCTGTTAAGTGTCCACCCGGATGGCCAAAACCTACTTACATAGGGGAAAACCTGGTGCGTGCCCCCCCCCCCCACCCCTCCTAAAATTTGGCAAGTAAAGATAGTTTTGCTCTAAAATGTGTCGGAACGCAGCAAAATGGGGTGTAGATGTCAAAAATATTCCGGATGGCATACCGCTCGGTCGACAAACAAATGGTGCTAGTTCGAAAATATAGTAAACTATTTCAATTAAGAAGTCCCGCCCCCCTAACCTGAAATCCTGCATCTGCCCCTGTATCCGGTAAAAATAAACAAGGCCTTGAAAAAAAAAATGCAAATTTATATTAAAAACTTCCTCAACCCTTTGCAGTGTGCAGTGTGCAGTGTGCAGTGTGCAAAGGGTTGAGGAAGTTTTTAACATAAATTTAAATTGCAGCTAAATAATAAGAAAACAATCTATTCATGAACGGATTTAAAACTTAGGCAAGACTCAAATCAATTTTCATATTACTTCACCAGTAAATAGTGTAAAATAGCATACACAGTTTGTTTGTTTTTCATAGAACCACGCTACAAAACATGACAATGAAGATAATTTCAACATTAATTTGCAATAATACACAAGCATTGACACTGCACGAGTGTTGGCACCCACTCTACCCACTCTAGTTCACGATTATTCCAGCTGTCAACAACACGAATGCAAAATAATATTTACTGATCTTCCTTGAAAACTGTCAATGGGTGGCCTCTGGTAGAAGTCACAGGAATTTGGCGTGTTTCGGCTTTCATCGGTATAACTGTTTATATGAACAAGGCTTTTAACTTTGATCGGACACAACCTCGCATCATAACACATTCCGTGATTTTATTAACGCTAATGTGAATATTTTGGCAGAAAGTGCATGTTCATTTGAGAATGATTGTTATCTTGCTAAAATAACATAGTTATAACATATTTATGCACATAATATCGAATTACAGCTCCTTTTCTTAAGTCGGACACAACCTCGTATCATAACAAATTAAATAATCTGTTTAGGGCTCTAATGTCAATATTGTAGTGGCCAGTTCATATGATCATTTGAGAATTATCGATATCCTGCAGAAATACATAGAATGCATAGAAAACTAGAAATGGACGCTTGTAGACAAGCGCATGTGTATCCCCCTCCCCAGATACACAAGTAGTTTGAAAAAAGGGTGTTCGAGTTATGCTCCGGAGACCAAAAAGTGTGGCAGGACAAAACAAAGGGAAGAATAACTAAAAAATTAAAAATTAGTGATGCAAGAGTTGTCATTCTTGCGTGACACACCTTTAGGGTTGTGGTCTATGCATGTGTGAAGTTTCATGAAAATATTACAAAGGGTGTTCGAGTTATGCTCCGGACACGAAATCAGTGCACTAAACAACAAAGGGAGATAACTAAGAAATTAAACGACGCAAGAGTTGTCATTCTTACGTGCGACACACCTTTGGGTCGTCTTCTATGCATGTGTAAAGTTTAATGAAACTAGAAAAGTGTTTCATAGAACACGGATGTCCCACAATAATGGCTTTGATAATAAATGAGCCAAATTCAAGTCAAAATTTTCTTTTACCTGAGCGTTAAAGTTTTTGAAGCACCAAGTATGTGACCTTGACCCTGGGCTTGGCGGGGGCAGGACGAACGTGGATTTGGCACAGGGCCCGGTAGAAGATCCGATTAAGAGCAATATGCCATATATGAAATATGAAGCTGATCCGTGAAAGAAAACAGAAATTATAAGATATTTACCCGAGCGTTAAAGTTTTTGAAGCACTAAGTATGTGATGTTAACCCTGGGCTTGGCGGGGGCGGGACGAACGTGAATTTGGCACAGGGCGGTAGAGGACCATTAGAGCAACGCGTATATGAAACATGAAGTTGATCCGTGAATGGAAAGAAAAAATATAAGATATTAACCTTAGCGTTAAAGTTTTTGAAGCACCAATTATGTGACCTCGAACCTGGGATTGGCGGGGGCAGGACGAACGTGGATTTGGCACAGGGCGGTAGAGGACCATTATAGCAATGCGTATATGAAATATGAAGATGATCCATGAAAGAAAACAGAAATTATAAGATATTTACCCGAGCGTTAAAGTTTTTGAAGCACTAAGTATGTGACCTTGACCCTGGGCTTGGCGGGGGCAGGACGAACGTGGATTTGGCACAGGACGGTAGAGGACCATTAGAGCAACGCGTATATGAAATATGAAGTTGATCCGTGAATGGAAAGAAAAAAAAGTATAAGATATTTACCTGAGCGTTGAAGTTTTTGAAGCACCAAGTATGTGACCTTATCCCTGGGATTGGCGGGGGCAGGACGAACGTGAATTTGGCACAGGGCGGTAGAGGACCATTAGAGCAATGTGTATATGAAATATGAAGCTGATCCGTGAAAGAAAACAGAAATTATAAGATATTAACCAGAGCATTAAAGTTTTTGAAGCACCAAGTATGTGACCTTGACCCTAGACTTGGCGGGGGCAGGACGAACGTGGATTTGGCACAGGGCGGTAGTGAACCATCAGAGCAATGTGTTTATGAAATATGAAGCAGATCGGTCGAAGTATGAAGAAATTATGAGACATTTACCCGAGTGTTAAAGTTTTGTGACGGACGGACGGACGGGAGGACGGGACGCACGTTCCTACGAATGAATACTTGTTGGGTTTTTACTGTATAAAAATACCCAACAAGAGTACCCAACACTATCCTAACCCTACCCAATAAGATCCCCGTACGCTTACAACAAGTACCCATTCGTGTATGCCGACGGACGGACGGACGGATGGACGGACGGACAGACGGACAAGGGTAACACTAAATGCCCCCTCCACTATCGTGGTGGGGCATACAAATATTCCAAAGGTGTTTCGAGTTATGCTCTGGATACAAAATCAGAGCACGAAACAACAAAGGGAGATAAGTAAACAAGAATTCCGCGGAATCAAATGCCTCGCCTTGTCCCGCCTTAACCTCGAGCCTGGGCCCGAAAGCAATTTTCACTGGCCCGAACATATTATACAACTAGAAATGGACGCTTGTCGACAAGCGCATGTGTATCCCCCTCCCCAGATACACAAGTAGTTTGAAAAAAGGGTGTTCGAGTTATGCTCCGGAGACAAAATCAGTGACGGAAAAACAAAGGGAGATAACTAAAGAATTAGTGATGCAAGAGTTGTCATTCTTGCGGGACACACCTTTAGGGTCGTGGTCTATGCATGTGTGAAGTTTCATGAAAATATTCCAAAGGTGTTCGAGTTATGCTCCAGACACGATATCAGTGCACGAAACAACAAAGGGAGATAACTAAGAAATTAACGACGCAAGAGTTGTCATTCTTACGTGCGACACACCTTTGGGTCGTCTTCTATGCATGTGTGAAGTTTTAATAAACTAGAAAATGTGTTCATAGAACACGGATGTCCCACATATCGCTTTGATAATAAATGAGGCCAAATTGCAAGTCAAAATTTTCTTTTACCTGAGCGTTAAAGTTTTTGAAGCACCAAGTATGTGACCTTGACCCTGGGTTGCTTGGCGGGGGCAGGAACAAACGTGGATTTGGCACAGGCGGTAGAGAACCATTAGAGCAACGCATATATGAAATATGAAGTTGATCCGTGAATGGAAAGAAAAATTATAAGATATTTACTGAGCATTAAAGTTTTTGAAGCACCAAGTATGTGACCTTGACCCTAGGGATTGGCGGGCAGGACGAACGTGGATTTGGCACAGGGCGTAGAGGACCATTAGAGCAATGCGTATATGAAATATGATGATGATCCTGAAAGAAAACAGAAATTATATAAGATATTTACCCGAGCGTTAAAGTTTTTGAAGCACTAAGTATGTGACCTTGACCCTGGGTTTGGCTTGGCAGGAGGACGAACGTAGATTTGGCACAGGGCGGTAGACGACCATTAGAGCACGCGTATATAAATAGAAGTTGAATCCGTGAATGGAAATAAAAATTATAAGATATTTACCTGAGCGTTAAAGTTGAGCACAAGTATGTGACCTTGACCCAAAAAGGGCTTGGCGGGGGCAGGACTAACGTGGATGGTTCACGGGCGGTAGACGACCATTAGAGCAACGCGTATATGAAATAGAGTTGATCCGTGAATGGAAATAAAAATTATAAGATATTTACCTGAGCGTTAAAGTGAAGCACCAAGTATGACCTTGACCCTGGGATTGGTGGGGCAGGACGAACATGGATTTGGCACAGGGCGGTTAGAGGACCATTAGAGCAATGCGTATATGAAATATGAAGATGATCCATGATCCATGAAAGAAAACAGAAAGTATATAAGATATTTACCCAAGCGTTAATGTTTTTGAAGCACTAAGTATGTGACCTTGACCCTGGGCTTGACGGGGGCAGATCGAACGTGGATTTGGCACAGGGCGGTAGAGGACCATTAGAGAGCAATGCGTATATGCGTGTTCGAGTTATGCTCTGGATACAAAATCAGAGACGAAACAACAAAGGGAGATAAGTAACAAGAATTCCGCGGAATCAGATGCCTCGCCTTGTCCCGCCTTGACCTCGAGCCTGGGCCCGAAAGCAATTTTCACTGGCCCGAACATATTATACAATTATTGACTAGTGAACCATAGAATATCAGATTATATTCTATGGCTCACTAGTCAATAATTGTTTTATTATATGATAATAGTCTGTATATAGCACTTACGACCTTATGCTACTAGACAAAAATTGAAAAAGAATTTGAAAAAAAAATGAAAAAAAAAAATGGAAAAAAAGTTAAAAATTAAAAATAATAATGCTTGCTACTGGAGCCCAGAATTTTTTTTAATAGTCCTATATTTATCTACATATATCTGCACAGGTCCACATAATGCCACAATATTTTCAACACAGTTTACGGAAATGTAATATAATCATTTACCTGTATAAATTACCTTGTAAGTGGTCAGTGGTCAGTTGCACATGCTAGCACATGCACAGGTGAATAGTCTGATATAGCACTTACGACCTTATGCTACTGGACAAAAATTGAAAAATAATTTGAAAAAAAAAAATGAAAAAAAAAAAAATGAAAAAAAATAAAATGGAAAAAAAAAGTTTAAAAAAAAAATAATAATGCTTGCTACTGGAGCCCAGATTTTGTTTCCAGTCAAATTGTAAAAATAATTTGAAAAAAAAAAATAAAAAAAAAAGGAAAAAAAATAATGAAAAAAAAAAAAAAAAAAAATTACAAAAAAAAGAGTTTAAAAATAATAATGCTTGCTATTGGAGACCAGATTTTTTTTTAATAGTCCTATATTTATCTACATATATCTGCAGAGGTCCACATAATGCCACAATATTTTCAACACAGTACTCCAATGTAGTGATTTACCTGTATAAATTACCTGGTCAGCAGTGGTCAAGCACTGGACATCTGCACATGCTAGCCCATGCTTAGCACATGGTTCTCAAGTTTCTATTGTTCTCTCTACAGGTAAGGTGTACAGAGCACACGAGAAAAGGTATACAGAGCAGACGAGAAAACAGGTCTTCATGCATTATTGTCCAGTTTGTAGAGTGCGCAAAACAAAAAAGGGAGATAACTGAAAAATTAGCTACGCAAGATTGTCATTCTTGTGCGCGACACACCTCCGGGTCGTGGTCTATGCATGTGTGAAGTTTCATGAAAATATTCCAAAGGGTGGTCGAGTTATGCTCCGGGACAGGAAATCAGTGAGCGAAAACAAAGAGATAATACTCAAAATTAGCTATGACAAGAGTTGTCATTCTTAGTGCACGACACACCTTCGGTTTGTGGTCTAATTAAACATGTGTTAGTTTCATAAAAATATTCCAAAGGTGGTGGTCGAGTTATGGTCAATCAGTGCGTGAAACAAAAAAGGGAGATAACTCAAAAATTAGCTATGCAAGAGTTGTCATTCTTGTGCGCGACACACCTTCGGGTCGTGGTCTATGCATGTGTGAAGTTTCATGAAAATATTCCAAAGGGTGGTGGAGTTATGCTCCGGACACGAAATCAGTGCGAGAAACAAAAAAGGGAGATAACTCAAAAATTAGCTATGCAAGATTTGTCATTCTTGTGCGCGACACACCTTCTGGTCGTGGTCTATGCATGTGTGAAGTTTCATGAAAATATTCCAAAGGGTGTTCGAGTTATGCTCCGGACAAGAAGTGTCTGCGGCGGACGCGGACGCGGACGCGGCGCGCTGTCAAATCCATAGTATCCCCCGACGGAGTCCGGGGGATACAATTAAAAGTTTAAACATGTTATTTTTTTATGATATGAGGTCGTGTCCGACCAAAGTTAGAAGCCTTGTTCATATACATCTATCTTCGAGATAGTCAAACCCCTGTTGGGGACCTAGACTTTTGTGTGTCACCGACAAGGCTGTTAGTCAAGTAAAATATAAGAACATGTGGGGGATTCAGAGTGTTAAAACCAGTTAACAAGAGTGCCAAAGGTCATAATGTACGCCCGTCGAGGCAAGGCCATTCAACAAGGGGAGATAACTCACAGAAAACCAATAGTGTTCTTCATATTCACGTGATAAAGATGTTTCCCAAATTTGGTTACGATCCGTTAAGTAGAACTTCAGTTATTGCGTGGACAAGGATACAGTCCGAAAATTAAAAATGGCCACCAATAAGTCATCAGAAATTTTTCAAAATCAATAGGCATCTTCGTCTTGCTGTGATAAAAATGTGTATCGAATTTGGTTACGATCGGTCAAGTAGAACTTGACGTATTGTGTGGACAAGGATATAGAGTACAAAAAATATTGAAAACCAATAGGCTCCTTCGTCTTGCCGTAATAAACATGTATACCGAATTTGGTTACGATCGGTGAAGTAATAATAATAATAATAATAATAATAGACTTTATTTAACGAGGGTGACTCAATTAGACAGTGCCTAATCTCCCATGAGGCCCTCAAACAAAAAACAAGTATATACACATGTACAGTTGATAAAGAAAAAAGCAATACAAAATGAAAATTATAGACAACTATTAACAAGAAACAAGAAACTGGTAGGCTATGTTTTCATCCATCTTATACATCTATTGTGAAAGTTATTTATAGTTTGAACATTTTTAACATTATTAGGAATACAGTTCCATATTAACGCGCCTGACATACTTTGTTTGAATATTTCTTTGTTTGGCTTGGGGGGGTATAAAGTTATTGGAAGCAGTTGATCTCAAGACTGGTAAATTGTTGCTTGGTTGTCTTTGGTGAAACAATTCGTTAATATAACCTGGTGTAATTGTATTTGCAACTTTATACATGAATTTTGCCTTCCGTACAAATATTCTTTCATACACGTTCAATATTTTAAGTTCTTGCATGCTTTGGATAGTATTTTCAACATTATAATCAAGTATTATTTTAATAACTCTTTTTTGTAGTTGAAACAGTCGTAATAGATTATTTTGTGATGAACATCCCCAAATTAGATTGCAATAATCAATAGAACTTGAGTTATTGCGTGGACAAGGATACAGAGTGCGAAAAATAAAAATGGCCGCCAAGGGGAGATAAGTCATTGGAATTTTTGGAAAATCAATAATAATAAAATTGATAAACATGTATACCAAAATTTGGTTACGATTCGTCAAGTAGAACTCTAGTTATTGCGTGGACAAGCTGTGCCCACAAACAGGCGTATAAAAACAGGGCAGACAAGCTATGGAGAGGCATGTTCAATTTGGCTTACAGCCAAGCTGAACTCAGGGAGTGGAAGGACCACAATAAAGGGGTGGAGGGAGTTCCAATGTATAATAGTTCTTGGGTAACCGTAAAAGGAGTACTTATACTAGTCTGAGGATGTTTGAATGGTACGGTAGGTAGATGTTTGGTAGGCCAGATGTTTGGTAGGCCAGATGGTGTGAGGATCTACTTGGTCTAGGATTTAGCGTTACATATTCTGGGATTGCTATAGCGACAAGTGAATTCATAATTTTGTAGAACATGATTAATCTCTGATCAATGCAATGGAGTTCAAGAGGCCTCCACTGCAAGGATGACATCATTGCAGTGACACTTGAAGTTCTGGCAAAATCGTGTTTTACCCAGCGAGCTGCTAGTTTTTGTACACTTTCGATCTGGTTTATGGCTGTTTCGGTATGTGGCGACCAGACCGATGAGCTGTACTCCAGCTGGGGACGTACGAGGGTCTTGTAAGCTGTAGATTTTGGTTGTTCCGAGTGTACCTTGATGTTTCTCCTCAGGAAGTCTAAAATTTGATTTACCTTTTTAGTAATGTTATCAATATGATTGTTCCAGGTTAAGTCGTTGGAATGGTGGAGCGCAGTGGCCTGGTGGTTAGAGCGTCAGACTGCTGATCTAAAGGTCGTGGGTTCGAGCCTCACCGGAGGCGCTGCGTTGTGTCCTTGAGCAAGACACTTTATCCACACTGCTCCAGTTCACCCAGCTGTGAATGGGTACCGATAATTCGTAGTTGCTCTGTAAATACGAATTACCGGCTTCTCTCAAAAAATCTCTACCTCCGTTCTTTCTCCCATTCTTGGGAGACGGCATGCAAGGTCCTAGAGCCAGTGCCGCCGTTAAATATAAGCAAAAAAAAAAATTAAAATGATTCCAATTGGGTATTATGAAGGGAATAGTTGGAGTCAATGACAGCCCTGAGTTTTGAAATGTGAAAGCATTGGCATTTAGATGGGTTGAAGCTCATGTCCCACTGACATTCCCATTGTTCAAGTTTGTTGCGGTCATTTTGCAAGTGTGTGCAGTGAGAAGCACAAGTAAGAGTCAGGTAGAAGAGGGCTGTGTCATCAGCAAAGAGATGGACTTTAGAGGATGAGACATGTTCCGTGAGATCATTTATGTAGATGAGAAAGAGAACCGAGGACCGAGCCTTGTGGTTCTCCCATACACCCATTTAGCACTACTGATTGTGATTGGTTATCAAGAAATTATTTGATCCAGTAAAGGGTTTCGCCTGTAATGCCGTAGAAGTGTAATTAATATATAATTTTTTCGTGGTTGACCTTGTCAAAAGCTTTACTGAAGTCCAAAAGAATAAGGTCAACTTGACTTTTTTGATTGATGGCTAAGAGGAGATCATCTATTAACATAAGTAGTTGTGTTTGACAAGATCTTTTTTCCCGGAAACCATGTTGAAGCTCATAGAAGAAATTAGCTACAATAATTTGCCTGCGATATGTTATCTACGGCTACAATTTGACCCATTCAAAAAATGTGCATACCAAGACCTGTTGCATGTAGGTCAAAATTTAGTAAACTGTATATTTTATACTCGTAAACAAATAATCTTTGATGTAGAACTCGCAAATTGTCAACAATAAAGAACAGGAAAAACATTTTCCTATGGCAACCATATTTTCTCTTGTTGTTGTTCAACATTCAACATAACGAACTGAAGCTTCCAAATTTACAAGATATACATGTAAATGTCAGATAAAAACCTTGACACGGTAAACTAACCAATTTCTGCATGTGTATGTTCTTTATTAATAATTTATTGACACAGCTTTGACAGTTTTATATCGCTAACATAACACTCACGCTAGCTTAGAAAATCTCAGCTCTACGGATGTGTTGCAGTATAATGTATTTCTAAGGGGAAAAAGTGTCACTACACTCCTCCCCTTCTTATCCTTTGGGAGCCAGGCATCAACCTCACAGCTTCATGAGGAGTATAGCCTGCAACCCAAAGTACACCCAGGCACAATCCTGTTTACTCTGACACCAATGAAGAATTTCTAACGGGAAAAAGGGTCGCCCAATGTGGGGTTTTAACCCACGACCCCCGTAACACTAGCACGGCGCTCTTACCAACTGAGCTAACCGGGCGATCGTGTCTCACAACCACACCGAACACTACAGTGTTTTACTATTTCATCTGTCTTTTATATTTTCTGTATCCGTGAGAGCCGAGAACCTTATAGTGTAAAATTTAGTCACAATAACAGCCCAACTTTTCCTGGTGTTTTGCTACGCAGTCCGACGAGTCAGAAGTTTAACAGTCATGTTAAAAACATTCATAGACCAATAATACACATGTAGGTATACATACAGTACACTCAGAGTGCTTTGTCCCTTTTCCACTCTCTCACGGTGGGAGGAATTTTCTCAGAGTGGGAAAATCACGGTGGGAGTTATGTGCCTCCCACGGTGACCATATATTTTACCTGTATTACCACCGCGGACGGAGACCAAGCTGGACGAACTTCCAATAGCCATAAAACGGCCACGGTGTTCCCCCGTGATACGACCCCGCGTTCCACCGGGACGCCAGGCTGGCTTACCTGTACAGTCATAGCGTAGTACCCAAACATTTACACTTATCTGACTTAAGTTTGTGTTTTTTTATTCGTTTTTTTTTTTATAAATATATACATTTTTCCTTTCAAACAAACATATTTCTTAACAAGAACAAAACATGAGAATCGTCTCCTAAACACATGAGAATCATCTCGCACTTTGGCATCGCGAAATCGCCTTCCGCTGAAACTTTTGTAAATACAGGGTTCGCTCAGGTGTGTGTAAAACGGATACGTCTTGAAATTTCGCTTTGCGCATGCATGCAAGTAAAACGCAATTCCAACGCGAGGCGAGAGCGCGAAAACGCACGACTGAATATAATATAATGTCCCATTTTTCACCTCGCGATCTCACTTTGCGTTTTCGCGATCTGGCGCATGGATCGACATCGCGAAAACGCGAGAATGTAACTGGCCCTAACAGGACACTGTAGTATCATAATCGCCTTAGGAAACGATAATCATGTGCTGTAAAACATTAGTTTAATTAAGAAATAGAAGAAATGTGGATATTGGGGAATATGTCAGATACATATGAAAGGGTTTTCGCGATCTCGTGTAGAAGTCGAGATCGAGTAAATGCGAGTTACATGACACGAACAGAACACCATTATAATTCTCGTGTTTTAGGAGGCAATTCTCATGTTTTGTCAAAAAAATAATATTATTTTTTCTAATAAACATATTTTGGCAGCATATGAGAATCGTCTCCTAAAACGATTTACCTGTCCTGTTAGGGACATGTTACGATCTACTGATGGTGAACACGTGTTGGTCTTCGCTAGTCACATATGCAATAAGCCCGGTTTTGTCCGATCACGTCATACATCATCATATGCACGTGCGGTGACCTACTGGGACGTGTGTCGGTGTTGGAAAGTGAGACATCAAAGGTTACAAAATGACATCTAAAGGTTAAGTTGTGTCGAAAACAAGTATTGGTCGGAGAGAAGGTGTAGAATCTCAAAAAAAGGTAACGGAATCTTTATTTACTCAATAAATATGTAATGGCAGCACATCAGAATCGTCTCATGTTTTGCCAAACCATGTTTTTATTGTCAGAAATATTGATGTTTGTCCACATTTGTTCCATTTCTTAATAAAAACATGTTTTGGCAGCACATGAGAATCATCTCCTAAGACGATTTGTACATATGTTACAATTTCGCGAAACGAAAATGAAACATATTCTCAACAAAAACATGTTTTCGCGTTTTCGCGATCTTGTGCATAGGCCGAGATCGCGAAAACGCAAAGCGTGATGGATCGCGAAACGAAAATTTAACATATTCACAACAAAATATGTTTTGACAGTACTGTGCATATGAGAATCGTCTCCTTTCGCGATCTTGCGCGTAGATCGAGAAAACGGGAAGCGTGATCGCGAGAGCTGAAACGAAAATGTAACGTATTCTCAACAAAACATGTTTTGACAGTGTATCCTACACGTCATTGTGAGAAGTGCATTATGTCTCGCTATCCGCAGACGGGCTTGACAATAATGCTAATGTTCGTACAAAATATAAATGGTTTTGTCATGGGAGACTATTCTCATGTGTTGCCAAAACATGTGTTATTATTAAGAAATAAATATTGTTTTTGAAGAAAAAAAACCCATTAGTATCGTCTAATGAGACGATTCTCATGTGTCGACAAACCTATTTTATTAAGAAATCAACAAATGTGAAAAGAAAACATGAATACATTTGTATTTCTTTACAAATAATAGACTTAGGAGACGATTCTCATGTGCTGCCAAATCTTGCTTTATCAAGAAATCAAACAAATGTGAAAATGCACTATGTCAAGCTAATGCGTAATTATCAATTTATCGGCGATGCGATGGACGTGAGCGACTACATAGCGTTGTTTTGATATGTTTGTTTCTGCCGAATTCTAAATGTCGGTCACCAGGTCACACTTTGCACGTGAAACTGGATTACCAACAGATGATTGCAAACACCATCAGGTGTGCAGCTAGACAGAAAATGATATGTCGCAAATGTGCTAGTTTGGGATATGTGGGCACGGCGGCATATTTCTTTATGCGCCGTTTGAAAATGGAACTCATCGCATTCACAAAAACGCGCGATCACGAGGCAAAAACGCGATATTGAATACAATAGAATATATATCATTTTTTCGCCTCACGATTTTGCAGTCTCGCGATTTGGTCTCGCGTTTTCGCGATTTTGTGTATAGGTCGACGATGCGATACAGCAACCAATAATACGTAACGAAATATGTTTTCTTTTCAATAAACATGTATTGGCAGTACATTAGAATCGTCTCCTAAGACATTTATTATGTTTTTGTTGTCGAGAACTACTGATGTTTGTCCGCATTTGTTCTATTTCTTAATACAAACATGTTTTGGCTGCACATAAGAATCGTCTCCTAAAACAATGTGTACGTGTTCTGTTAGGGACATGTGACAACCTCGTGTGTTCGCGGTTTCTCGCATAGGCGAGATTTCGAGTGCACAACTTATTCCACCCGGCTACATACGGACATGCCGCAACCTGTCGACTGTCAACTGATCAACATTGGACATGTCGCTATTGTGTATTATTATGAGTTGGCTGACGGACGAGTTGGTTGAAGGCCGAAACGGAAGTCGTCGGTCATAAAATCAACGAGAACTAACGGGACCCATACAATTTCTAATTACCTCTAAGGTAATAATCGCAATTTCCATTTACCGATCAATTGGAAATGAATACTTATGACCGTATTTAAATTTCAATTGGAAAAATATAATATATATATATATAAACGTGACGTCGGCAATGTAATACATGTGTATAGGCCGATGTTACGATACAGAAGATATGTTCCTTTACTTCCATACACATTTTTGGAGATATTACGCCGATTCGCGTGACGATATGTGACCTTAAAGAAATTGCAGCAAAGTGTATGAAATTCCGCGAGGCCGAACAACTCGGCAAATAAAAAAATATGCGGGTTGGGTTTCTGTACTGTATGAGACGATTTTCAAAGTTTTGTCAGCCATATATGCACTCCTCTCCGACCACATTACCTGTACGCTGGCACGGTGATGCGCCGTGGTGCGCCGTGGGCTAATACGGTGGGTCACGGGGGAACGCGGTGTGCAGCAGATTCGGTCTTTAAATATTCCCACGGTGGTGATTTTTGCCTCTCCACCGTGACGGGTGGGATTTCCACCCGACATGGTGGGAGGAATGTTTATGCCCACTCTCCATCCGATCACGGGGTCGAGTGGGAAAAGGGACAAACCACTCTGAGTGTACTGTAGTTTGACATTGGTTATCCTTTTATTCCCATTTGTGTAGCAATACATCAGGACAAATTGGGCTGTTATTATGACTAAATTTTACACTATAAGGGTCTCAGCTCTCACAGATACAGAAAATATAAAAGACAGATGAAATAGTAACACATAAATAGAGCTACAATCACGCCGGATAACCGATTGCAAAAATCACTCTTCCGTGTGTTACATTAAAGAGATGGGGTTAAATTGCTAACGTCATGAGTGGTATGGAGCGGGGTAGCAATTTTGAAGAAGAAATTAGATTTTGTAAAGTGGGCAGGGATACTAGAGGATACAATATGTTCTACGGTTCTACAGAGGATATATGTATAGAGTTATATCGATGAACGCCTGTGGTAGAAGTATTACACAATTCAGACTGTTGAATTTATGCTTGGTGTTGACTTCTACTATCCTGGACTGCTCATAATTCGAGA